>MBFL02000045.1:0-66925 GCA_001696595.2 Aspergillus hancockii | reverse complement strand
AAAAAAAATTTTTTTTTTTTTTTATTTTTTTTTTTCCCCCCCCCCCCCAAAAAAAAAGGGGGGGGGGGGACAGCACGCTCAATGTGATGATTGAGCGACACACTAGGCTTCGGCAGCTTCGGCAGCTTCGAGTGCTGCAGCTGTTGCTTCTTCTGCCTCCGCAGCGGCGGCACGGGCGGCAACGACACGGGCATGTGTAGCAGCGGTATAGGCCTCGGCGGCAACCCGGGCGGCGCAAAGGGCCGCAAGTCTCTCGGCAGGGGTGGCCTCGCCACCGGGCGCAGCACCATCGGCAGCACCATCGGTGCTACGTGGTTGGCAGAGGGAGAGGGGGTCAGGCGCACATAGCACGCGAGCCACGGGGGTTAGGCCCATTTTGGCAGGGGCAGCGAGGAGGATGGGGCGCGTTCTAAGTCTGATCAGCACCTATGACACCGTATTCCAAGAATATTACTGACAGTCCGGCCCTATTGAGCATGTTATCATTGATCTAGGTAAGTACTCGAGGTATTGCAAACTTACCAAACGGCAAATCGCATCGACGAATACCCCATACCCCCTCTCTCTCTGGCGACAGGTACGCCACAGGTGACCCACATGGCCGCAATACCAGCACTATCTAGCGTCCTATGTAGCTCAATATCGCTGACGTTCGCCATGTTGAATAGTGGGCCATCCAATGGATGGCATGGTACTTACACGCGGCGTCTGACTGGCCATTAGAGGTAGGAAGGAAGCATAAAGCGACAAGATAATGCACTCAATACTCTTTGCGCTATAACAGACAATGGAATCGGTTCGGCGACTGTTGCACGAGAGTCGAAGGGGAGAGAGAGAGAGAGAGAGGTAAAAAGGAAGGAAAAGAAAGTGAGAGAATTGGGACGTGGCGCGAGACTCCACACCCACACTGGAGCCTAAGGCAATGCGTACTTGCTAACATACTTTCTCCCCACACACTCGCTTTCGTCTTCCTGCGCAACCTTTCTGCTTTTGGCTAGTAAGTCTATCGTTCACTACCCCGTTGTGGACACCGTTTTGCCTTTCCTTCTCCCCACTTCTTCTGTTCTGATGCTACATATTGCCTCGTCTTCTATTTCCCTGCGCTTCTTACTGACCCCAGCTGTTCTCTATCTGTGCGCATGGTTCATTGCGCTCATTGTGTTGTGTATTTCTGCTGACCAGATAACAGCTTCCTCAAGTGAGCAAATGTCGTCCCTTCTCCTGTCCAGCTGCAATCCTTATCCATCTTCTGAGCGAGCTCTAGGCTTCCTCCCCTCTGGTGTGGCAGCAACTGTGAAGTATTATCACTGCAGTGCTATGGACGGAGACATCGTCCTCTCACTACGAGCGGAATCCGACTACGGGTGGCAAGGAAGGAAACTTAATCGGCGGTACAAGAGGTCGCCGTGTAGCTTTTGATTAGTGTGTTCGAAACAATGCGTGCGGAGCTCTACCCTTCTCGAAAGTCGCAACGGAGAGGTGCTCATAGATTGGAGGACATATCACCGTTGATCTTTGTTAAAGTTTGAGCACTCCTGTGGCATCAGGTGGGACGTGGACTAGAAGTAAGTAGTATGATTCTCCAATCCGACCTAATGTTGATGGCCATAGAATGTCAAGTTGGCAGTCACTTTCTGTTCCCCAGTCTTCATGGAATACTGTTCCATTCATGGAGTCCCTGCGCCCGTTGTTGCCATACAATCCGTGATGTTAAGAGTAAACACCCCTTCTTCTAGTTGAAGTGCCACTCACTCGGCAGGGCCATCAAGCAGTGTGGCCTTTGCATACAAGCTGCCGCTACGGAGGTGGATGAAGCATCGGAGAATGACTTTTCGCAGTATGACATTGCCGCTGGCGCAAGTGTCAACTAAAAATACTACACAAAGATACTTTCAGATTCAGTACGGCCCAAGGGATCTGGCATTCGTCATTTTGAAACACTACATATTTCTTATATCGGAAATGTAAAACGCTTCACGGTTCCTCCCGGGTATTGCGCCGATTGGGCTAGCTTTTCTAACTCCGCTCAGATATGTTCATATCAAAGGAGCACTTGTTAAAACGTAGAAAGTGAACACTGAAGAATGATATAGATTCGCAGCGTCTTGAATCACCAGTGATTCAGCCCACACTGGAGACCTACGATCGCTTTCGATAGCGGTCAATCGTAGGGGAAATGCTTTATGTCTCGTGGGCATATCCCGCCCATTCATAGAAAGTTGAGAATGATTGAAAAGCAGGAACTTGTTAGCTAACGTTGACATCTAAGATATAGATAATACAACAAGGCATTAGTAGTGCGGGAGATAAAAAATTCCGCAAGGCGCAGCCCGACGTGTGAATGAGGTCTTTATGGCTTTTGTCGGTTGTGATCCTCGTTATCTTCGGCCCACGACGACGAGAGTAAGCACCATGTTCCTATTTCGATCCTCAGACATATAGGTGCCACGGTTGTATCCTCTTTGTCCAGCGTTCTCTTCTGTTGCCTCCCGCCTTTTTTTCTCCTTTATGTTGCCCGTATTTGGGACAAGCCTCTCTGCAGTTATTCAAACGGCAGGTCGCTGGCTGCTCTTCCTTGAATTGCCATTGAGGCTGCTAGGAAAATAGTGGTTCAACATTGAGTCTTGGGCTAATATGAGAAATATTGACATATATAGGATACTAGACACCGTGATCGGTGTGCACATGCCAAAAGTGTACACACACGGCGGAAGATTTACTCCATCGTCGCTGGTTGGTTGAGTTATGGACCACCACTGCCTAAGAGGTCGACATACAAGAGGAAAGGGGGTTACCAGGTGAGTTCCTGGAGAATTTGCGCAGGGCGTTGCACTAAATTAGTGAAGAAAGGGTTCGTCGAACCACCGAGTTATCGAATTTTAGACGGCGGACTTCAATGCTGCAAGAAATGGCTTATCCATTCACAGAAGGAATATTGTATTTACCTACACATGGTGACAACCCGCCGAGCCAGCAATTAGCCACACCGGTCCATATGGCGACCAGAAAGATCTTTACGCCACTATCATGTGGACGTGCATGCTGTCCGAGCGCCGCCACTATGGGCATACATAGCATATTAATGGTGCTGTCATTGCCTTGAAGTGATTATGCTTGAAAGGTATCTTACAGGCAGATTGCCGAGAATACCAGCGGAACCTCGACCGAGGCCTGGGCCGCTTTGTAAGTCTTGTTACTTTATTGACCCAAAACTTATGCTAATTCATACTCAAGGAGCAAGAGATTAGTGATGTGTTCAAATGATGCTAACAAGACAAATATTCGCCGAATATCGGTTCCTTGCGGCCTTGGATCACTCTCAGGCTTGCACCGTTATGTTATGGCGATTCTCAGCAGAGAAAGTTTGATCTCGTTCCGCAGGTCAACTACAATTCGAGATTTACTCTACCTATGTTTGACGAGGGCCCTTGTAGCCCGGGTCCTGCTCAGTTCCTTATTATCTTGGGAACTGTCACATTAGCATCCCTCGTGATTTTAAAGATCTAAGGTAAGTCACTCCAACGATATACAGATATGAGATACTGGATTTTAAGGAATGTCTTAAATGACTTCCATTGTGGACAAACGGCGACCGATATTGGTCAGCGGCTGAGGAGGTCCCGGGGATGCCAGGGATGCTGAAGATGCCAGAGGTGCATGGCTGCCTCTTACTGCAGCAAGGTGAGGATGTCTTGAAGTCACCCATCTTCATTTGTGGCTCTGTTGCTTGTTCAATGGACTCCCTCTTTTCCTTCGTCATTACGGAGCCCCTCGCGACAGCGAAAGCCTGTATCGCCACCGCCAGGAAGAAGCGACCATAGCCGTAGCAGTTATAGCAGTAGTAGTAGCAGCCAAACCCTAACCAGATTGCCTCCTAGTCACCCTACTGAGGGCTGACTGTGTTGGTTCTGTTATCTTTTTCTGTCATTAGGTGCTTCTTCGCAGAACTCATCAATGCGACGGAAGGAAAAGGGCTCTCGTGAAAAGTCATGCTTTCCCGCTATCGTCGAGCCACTCGCTACCATCAGAGTTATGCGGGTGTTTTCCTTTTCTTTTCTCCGTGTCCTATGTCCGCATACGGCGGTTTCACTACACCTATTACTGCTACAAATACCACCTCAATACTAGTACATTGGCTTAATTTTCTGTTTCCTATTCCTAATGGTCTCCATGAGGCCCGGTACTGCAGTGCCGACTCGCTCCTCCTTGGTGGCGCCGCCGATGTTGCAGCTGCAGTTGCTAGCAATAATCTGGGTGCCTGAGTCTTTGGGTCTTTGTGTGCTTTCTTACTGTTCCAATGTTGCTGCTTCAACGTTCTTGTGTCCTCTAGGTCTTCTCTTCATCTTCCTTCACCTCTTCCTTTTCTTCCAGACCTCCGTCCAGCGTTTCCTTTTGCAATAGCCACAGAAAATATCGATTTTCTCACCCGACCCTCCAAAACAACACTCGCAATTTTGCGTCGTTCGATTATTTCATCACCCTCACGCCGTGAAAAGCAAGTCTTCTTTAAAGAGCATAGACTAGTTTCGAGGCCTATATCTCGTGGAAAGAAGGTACGGGAAGATTCCAGGGCCACGAATAGCGTTGACCCAACCTATTGATCTCCACGAGCACTCAAGCGTACTGGAGTTGCCGTCCAGCTCTGTCCTTGCAACCAGTCAGTTGAAGATTACCATCGAAGAAGGCAAACGACGCCAGTAATTGGTCCATTGATAGCTTTGAGGACAGTGTCTCTTTGCCCATCATTCTAAATGAAGATGAGCTTCTAACGTTGGGAGGCTTGCTCAACTTCATACAACTCGATTGCGACGATTATACCTAGTAAGTTGGAAAGGCATAGTACGTCAGGATCGATGTTAACATCCTCGCTGCATAGCGCCGGGCTGATACTGGTATGCCTCAAATATATGTTATATGGATTGATTATTGACCGTGTCCCCTCCGACGCCCAAACCTACACCTGAAGGGGATATTGTCAGCATACTAATGGCTTATAGCAACCGGCCCAGGAACGGCAACCGCCCATTGCACCGACACCATCCCCGGCACCGGCCCCATATTGGGGCTGCAAACCAGCAGCAAGGCTCTACAGGAAATGGGTTCAGAAACGGTAACTTACCCCCTCATTTGTGTCAGTCTTGGGTTTTAATATCAACTATCATTCTTAGTTCTGTGCGGGAGCTAGAATGGCCAGTGGAAGCTCTATGTTGTCTTTCTTCAGGCTGATTTTCCGTGATCGAACGTAGGGGATATAATTCCTTGCCCTGCGGCTGCTATGGACATAGGTGGCATTTTTGTGCCCCAATGGGCCCTGATCTGCCTCGGTCCGCCTCCTTGCTGATAAGAGTATGTCCCTCGGTTAATCTTTCTCCGGATACTGACACTACTATGTTTGCTAGACCCTCGCTGCCGTTGCCGCTCAGGGCTCCAGACCCGCCTCCCACGCTCTCCACAACCACGCGGCGTCGTGCCGCTGCCCCTACCGGCAGAGAGTGTGGTGAAGCTGCTACGAGCAGCAAGGTGGATGTCTGATTCCGTACGTGTTTGTTTGTTTCCTTGTCATTAGAATCGTCAATTCGAAAAGTTAATTCTTGCCCTTTGTACTGACGTCAGTCCATGGAAGGGCAATGATGCAAGAAGTTATTGGCCGTGTGGCAGAGTCTAGGAGCACCAATGACTCGGTTCACCAAGCTGATCTGCAATCGCTTTCAATGATGATCCTCCTGGAAGCTTAATTAGGGTTGGATAAACGGATGACGAGGTGGGGTCTGGGCTAGGAGCCGGTGGGGGAAAGCGGCAACAACTTCTACCGGATCAACTTAAACCGAGCTATTGGAAACCTGGGACAAGAAACGCCACGGTTGTCTTTTCTGCTGCCTGACTTTATGCCCGATGTGATTTTCACAAGAAACCTTACACATTCGCTATACACCCCAGATCTTGCTGTCACTTTCTCTTGATTTTTTTCTCAATTTCACTTCCGACAACTTCAATCAATTAACATTCATAGCCAGCCATGAGACCAAACATCCCCGAAGGTGGGAGAACACTAGTTTATTCCAAGGTGGACGGCCATGACATCAAGTTGGACTACTACGTGCCACACGAAGTGAATGGTAGTCGGCCAGCTGTAATCTACTATCATGGCGGTGGAATGACGGCGGGTTCGCGACAAGGAATGGGGTTCCAGCACTGGCTGTACGGTAAGTCGGCTATTCTGCACTGCTCCTCTCATAGTCCACCACGTAGAGCTAAGGAGGTACATCAGACAAGTGCCAAGAAAAAGAGTACATCTTCATCTCGGCCGACTATCGGCTCTGCCACCCAAGCACCGCTCTGGACCAGATCGAAGATGTCAAGGCTCTGTTCAAGTTTCTCGCAGGCGAGAGCTTCCAGGAGGCACTACCAGAGTCTGTGTCTCTCGACACAGCCCGGATAGCAGTGACCGGCTTCTCCGCAGGCGCTTACTCCGCTCGTGCAGCGTGTGTGTACGCTGATCCCAAACCAGCAGCCCTTTTAACGGGATACGGAACCGGGGGCGACTGGCTTCTGGATCATTGGACCCGGGCGCGTCCACCAACATCCATCGCCAGATTCGTGAATCTTAACGATGTTCCCAGAATCCTCGCCGATAGAACAGTCGTGAGTGACGATACTCCGGAGCCCGGTGCCATGTCGAACCGCTTCGCACTCACTGTTCGTTGGGAGCTCGATGGGACTTTCCTTGACGGTTGTCTGGGTAGACCTGGATTGGGCGCTCAGCTGAATAAAGTAGACTATTCACAACGGGCGACGAAAATACCCGAGGACTTAAAGCCGGCATTTCTGCAGTTGTTCGTGACTGAGAATTATCCCCCTTCTACTTTTGTGCATGGAACGGCAGACGAAGTCGTTCCAGATCAGGAGAGTGTACATCATTACGAGCAGCTCAAGGGGCTTGGAGTGAAGACTGAGTTGCTGCTTGTGGACCAAGGGCCACATGGGCTAGTTGATTTCAATTCCGGCTTCCCGCCGAAACCAGCAAAGGGATCTGTTGAGGCGTATGACAAAGCTTTTGAGTTTGTTGTGGATGTATTCAATGATGTCCGAGGGTGCTAAACGTGACTGTAGAACGATCTTAATGTGTGAAACTATGATAATGAGAATATGGTGAATTGAGTTGTGTAACACAAGGGAAAATTGACTACCTCAATATGTAATAAAGAGTTATTCCACGGTTGAATACACAATGTTGATCTGCTGCGCGTGTACGTGAATCATGATAATTATCAAACCACCTTTCCTCTTTCTAGTTAATCTCGCAATGGAATCAGCATACTCCACAACCCAACTAACCGTGTATTTAAAATATCTCCCTCTCCCGTCCAAGTACGATGCCTACACAGAAACACCCCTCCCTCTTCCCCAAACAGACACATCGTTCAACGCCCTGCCCCGATGCCAAATAACGAGATTCCCATTCGAAAACCTCGCCGTCCACTATTCCGCTACCAAGCAAGCAGATCTCAAGCCTAATTCTCTCTATGAGGAATTGATGGGACTCAGAGAAATACTCCCACCAGGCAGGGGCGACTATTGTCTCGAAGTCAACATCTTCTTCTACCGTATCCTCCTCGATCTCGGCTTCTCGGTATATTCGACCGGAGCAAGAAGCCGCGGCAGGATAGACGGGATATCACAAGACGACTATGGAGGATGGTAGGCAACCATAAGCAATTGATGCGCTCATGCTTCTAACTTAGTACAGGATACACATGGTTAATATCGTTCAGATCCCCTCGGGAACTAGATATCATGTTGATGTCGGGTTCGACAGCGATGGTCCAACTAGTCCCCTTCCTCTTGTCTAGGGATGGGGGGTAAACCCAGAACCTAGGGATGCAGGTGCAGCTTCTGTAAGGAAACATTCCGAAACAGACTCAACTGGAGCAGAGGCATTGGTTTATCAGTATCGAAATGGGGTTGAGAAGGAGTGGTAGTCGTTTTACTGTTTCTGAGTTGGAGTTCTTTCACGATGACTTTGAAGTGATTAATCGGTGTGCGGCCAGGGAGTTCCTGCAAAGGAAATGTCGTTGTGGTGAAGTCTATAAGACGAGGTGAGGAGGATGCTGTGCTTCAGGGACGGGGAAGAAGCGTTGAAACCGAAGTAGAAGAGAATAGGATAGAGATTTCCGTTAAGATTATTTTGGCGAATAATGCGGTGAAACTGAACATGGGTGGAAGGACGAGGGCGATAGATTCGCTTACTACTGAGGCTGATAGGATGGTTGCTCTTAGGAAATGGTTTTCGATTTGTCTGGGATAGAGATAACGTTTGATGCTCTCAAGCTATCAGGCAGGTGACTTGATATACAGGAGTATAGGATAGGCAAGGAGCAATTAGCAATACAAATTCGACTATAATCAATATACGATATCCCTGCGGCCGCCTTTTGAAAGTCGCGCCAGCCAGTCATGGACATATTTGGGCAAGCAGCAAATCGATATTCCGACCATGAAGGACCCTACCGAAACTACGTCCAAAAAGCAAAGATCCAAGACTAAACGATTGGTCTTTGCTTTCTCTGAATGAATATTTACCGATTGGTGTCTAGTCAGCTTTTCTCAGACTCATTATTGGCATCCAGGCCCACTTGCCGTCAAGAAATTGAAATCGCATCCTTCATTGGCTTGGTTTACCTCCCGCTCATAAAGACCCCGGTACCCCCGTCTGGACTTTCTTTGGTTCCAAGATGAGGATTCCGTCACGGCGATCTTCTGTTCTCGCCGAGCAATTCTCTCGTGCAACTCTTCCTCGCTGACTTCCAACCGAATTACGCGTTGTGCAGCGTCACAAACAATAATATCGCCGGTCTCAATCACACCAAAGGGCGAGTTTGGAACAGCGGACTCAGGTGAAACATGAAGCACAATAGTGCCTCCAGCAGTGCCAGACATTCTTCCGTCCGATATCCGAAGCATATCAGTGACTCCTTGGGCGGCGAGCTTCCGTGGGATAGGGATCATCCCGGCCTCAGGCATACCAGGAGCCCCGATTGGACCTATCCCTTTGAGCACCAACACCGAGTCTGCCGTTACATCAAGACCAGGGTCATCCAGTCGCAATGCAAGATCACGAGGGTCCTCAAAAACCATTGCCGGGCCTGTATGGCGCAGAAGTCTCTTGTCTTTAGAGGCAGATGCCTTGATTACGGCGCCGTTGGGTGCGATGTTTCCTTCGACGACTACTAGTGACGAACATGGGTGCAGGGGATTGGATAGAGTGCGGATAATACTTTGCGAGTATTCAAAGTCGCGGAACGGGCTTCGATCCAACAACTCGCCGAGGGTCTCTCCGGTGATTGTCGTTGCTGAGAGACGTAGAAGTGGTCGCAAACGATGGAAAAGACATAGCATACCACCGGCGTTATGGAAGTCAGTCATATAATTGTCCCCGCTCGGTTTGAGGTCGACCAATAAGGGAGTACTGCGGCCAATTTCATCTAATGTTTTCAGAGAGATCAACCCACTGATATCAGGATGGCGGTTGATAATAGCCATCAGATGGACCATTGCGTTGGTAGAACCACCGACGGCTTGAAGAACAACCGCGGCGTTATAGAAGGAGTCGGCTGACAAGATAGTCTGCGGTGTCCGTTTCCTTGCTGCTGCTGCTACGGCATTAGCCCCCGTCTGCTCGGCGATACGAAGCCTTGCTGCAGAGACGGCTGGGGCAGATGCACCCTGTGGGGAAATGAGACCTAAGGCGGCTGTAATGCAAGCCATGGTGCTAGCTGTACCCATGACCCCGCAGGTGCCGATCTGTCAAGTGGTTAGTTATCTGCTTCGGAAATAAGTTTAGAGACAAACCGTTGGCGCAAGTTCCTCATTGATAGACGAAATTTCCTCCACGTCGATCGTTCCGGCACGGTATGATGCCCAATTGTTCCTGCAGTCTGTACATGCTCCGATCCGCTTTCCTCGGTGACTTCCGGGCATCATCGGGCCGGTCAGAAGTGGTAGCACGGGTTTGTTAGCGGATATTCCTCCCATGATCTGGGCCGGAACTGTCTTATCGCAGCCTAAATCGTGATTAGCGGGTGGTGCTTCCCCGGTCGACCGATGCAACTTACCTCCAATCATGATGCAGGCGTCAACTGGCTGTGCCCGAATCATCTCCTCAGTATCCATGCTCATGAGGTTTCGCAGGAACATGCTTGTTGGATGGGAAAAGCCTTCGTGCAAGCTAATGGTCGGAAAGTCAATCGCTATGCCACCATTCAGATGAATCCCGCGCTTGGCGGCTTCCATTAACTGGGAGGCGTTGCCATGACACGGATTGAATCCGGATGCCGTATTAATGACTCCGATGATTGGACGCGACAAAGCTTCCTCAGAGTATCCTAGCGCTTTAATGAAGACTTTTCGTAAGAATAGCGAGAAGTGGGCATCTCCGTAGGAGGTCAGTCCTTGCCGCAACCCTGTGGCTGAGGCAATGGGCTGTTGGAGATTGTAGTCCTGATTCACTGGGTCACCTTCCAGCATTGTAACTTTTGATTGAATAACAGTCTTTCAAGCTCGTGACCTTTGGGGTTCGCCAACTTCGACTTATAGTACTCGGGTTGAAATAACGGACTTTCTCCGTGCCGGCGCCCGCGGAAGATCCGACCGGGATTCTTACTCAAGCAATGTCGAGTTGATCGCCAGTGTATCTCGTCTTGATAACCCTATCTTTGAGAGCATGTATTTCTTAAGAGCACAATAGATGTAACGAGTTTTAAATAAGTCTTCAGTCAGTGGAGGAAAGGGAAAAGGTAATTTTCGACCTAGCGAGGAAGTCCGAGACTTCGCGGATGGCATCCGCTTACCTGTCGGCTTCTATCCGCGGACCCATCAAGATCTGAAATCCCGCGGCTATTGCCACCTATTTAATTCCAAGTCTTGTATGTTTATTTCTGTGTGGAAATCAAAATGAGATTAACAGAAAATAGACCCTTGTCATCATATAAAAGATACCACTATCATCCAGCACAATGACTCTGGTTCATATCGGTGAGTAAGCTCCACGCTGTAATAGTTTGTCCATATCACTGATGAACTTCGATAGTCCTTTTCAAATTCCGGTCTGAAGTCACCGAAGAGCACAGGAAAATATTTGTTGCTGAATTGAAAAAATTAAAATCTTTATCCTGTGTCAAGTCTGGGCGACTACTTGTCGGAGGTCCTAGCGTCACCGACCCGATCGAGAGATCAAAAGGATTCCACGTTGCTCTCGTCAGTTATCATGAGAACAAAGAGGCTTTGGCAGAATACCAGGCAAGCGATGAACATCATCAGTATGTATAAACTAGTTTAGTTTCCCGTTGATCACGAGCTGACTATTGCAGTGTGACCTCCACCTACATGTTTCCTTACAAGGAAGATCTGGTTCGTTTTGATTTCGAAGTTGACGAGGAGGATGAACACATGTGCCAATTTCCATTGCTTGTCTAGGACAAAGATTAGCGTTCCATTTCTCTTTCTTTGCATTGCGCAATAGACACTAGCGTCCCTGTTATGGCTGTTTTGTAAACAATATAGATATGACTTGCTTCACCGTAGTGTTCCCGACCTTATATTCGCTTTACCTCAAGTTACATATGAGGAGCGTTATATCGATGCTTGTAGGTGAACATACCTGACCAGGAATGCCGAGAGCTACTGGTGACTCTCACAACCTGCATACCCCTTGTCATATATCATCTTAATATACCATCAGTCGGGGAGGGAAAAGAAAGCACTAAGCGATAGAGGAAACCCGACTTGATGACGGAGGCACCATTACTCTACCATACGGGTTTCGGAAGCATTGGATCACAAGCTGGTTAGATTAATTCTATATTCCCTGGTCGTAATGGTGTTATCTGGTAACATACAATCGGTATAACAAATGCACCTATCTCAACATAATCACCAATCATGCCCTGCCAGTAGAAGACGTGATCCCCCCATCTACCACCAGCTCCTGACCAGTGATATACCGCGCCTCTTCAGATGCAAGGAATACAGCGGCATTAGCCACATCCCAAGCATCACCCATGCGTAACATCGGAACCTGGGCATCCCGCATTTTCATATACTGCTCCTCGTCGCCCCCAGGAGCATAGCGTTTAGCGAGCGCTTGCGTGTACGGGGTATAAATCAACCCAGGCACCACCGTATTCAGCCTGACATTCTTCGGCGCATAGATGACGGCAGTTGCTTTAGTAAATTGCATAATCGCAGCTTTTGTAGCGGAGTAGGCAACTTGAGGTTTTCCAATATAGCGCAGACCCGCGATGCTGGAAATATTGATGACCGAGCCCCCAGTCTCTTGTCGCTCCATGATAGGTAGGACGAAGTGAGACGTTAAATATACGCTTTTCAGGTTCAAGTCAACCTGTTGATCCCAAATTTCTTCGCTCATATCAGCGGGGCATCCAGGCTCGGATTTACCCACGTTGTTGACGAGGATATCAATCCGACCGTGCCGTTGCCTGCAGCTGTCGACCAGGGCTTTGACTGACGCCGAGTTGGTGACGTCGGTTTCCTGAACATCGCAAACGCCACCTGCAGCTTCGATTCGAGCTTTGGTTCTTTCCGCCGAAGCCAATGTGCGATTCCCGCCGAATATTACTGCTCCTTGCTGGGCAAGCTTCATTGCAATCGCGGCACCGATGCCCCATCCGTCATCGGTTGTTTGGCCGAGGCCGGTGACGAGGGCGACTTTTCCGTCTAGCCTGAGCATTTTGCACTGGAATGTTTCTAGGGAAAAAAAAAGGGGGGGGCGGGGGGAAATGAAAAAAGAAAAACGAAAAAGGCGATAGTAAGGAGTATATGCATCAAAAAACGAAGTGTTCGGATTGATGACAACCGAAATCACACACTACGGCTTTTCGGTTGGGGCTTCACTTTCCCCGCAAATGCGTATCCGTTTCACGGGCCAGCTCCGTTCCCATGTGGATACTCCGTCCCTGATACCTACAACTTCCATGCACAGATATATATGCTCTTAATTATATTCTTAGCTATGAATATGGTTTCTAAGCCATTACAGATGTTCATTTAACAATACTCACTCCGTTTTACTAACTAGAGCGGGATATACCACCGAACGCTAATTCCGTTTGTCGGGACAACGCCGCTATAGCTCTTTCCGGTCAATTCAATGATATCGGTGTACTTCTAGCTTGGGCTACTGCACTTCCGCTAATGACTTCGCTATCCTAGGAATAAACTTTGCCTCTGACCCTCTTGGTTCAGCAGCCATCGACGTGGGATCCTTGAGCCCCTGTATCGGGTCAAATATCTCGTCCGTCTCACCCGCAACAGGCCGAATCTCAAACGAAGCAATCAAATGATAGATCACCGAGTAAACCAGACGGGAGGCCAGGTGCGATGCAATACACATGCGGGATCCATATCCGAAGGCGAACTGATGGATGTGCTGATTTGACTCACCGAGCCATCTCTCCGGCTTGAATTTCCACGGGTCGTCAAATGCTAATGGATCTGTTTTGGGTGTTAGTATAGCTGTCATATACTATAGTAGGTACGTCTTGCCTCGATTACAGGCCCACGAATTTAGAAAAACCATCGTCCCCGCTGGGATGGTTTTTCCCTCGAAGTTTACTGGCTCCGTAGTCTCTCTAGGCATTGCTAATGGCAAGACGGTGTAGAATCGCATGAGCTCTTTCACGAGCGCGCGGATGTATTCCACCTCCTGTGTCTCGCTTGGGGTATAACCTACACCGACATAGGCCTGAAATTTTTCAAACGCGCGCTGCTGGATATCCTGGCGGTGAGCCAGAAATAATATTGCCCAGGCGATCGTGGGCTGCATACTGTGTGCGCCCTATCAGGATCTCTTAGCATAAGTAATGCGCAGTACATATAGAAGAAGTCGCATACAGCCATCATACTCAGACTGATACTAAGCTGCTCAGTACTGGTGAGCCCTCTAGACTCGGGGTCTCGCAGTACATTACCCTGGATACAGTGTATATCGGTATTGTCTTCGATTGCCGTTCGGAGTTTTTCAAATAGTGCATTGTTGTATGCGGTTCGACGCTGACCGATGTCGGTCGAGTGAGCTGCGGATTTCTTCCAGAATAGAGGTTCGAGCAGTCGAAGCAGAGGAATGTAGTTTGTGAGATTCTTAGACGGGGATCGAAACCGGGTGATCTCGTCCTCCACCTCAATGATCTCTGCATAGAATGCATCTTCTTTGAGGTCTTTCGTATTCGCAACTCTGTCGATACGTGTGAGCATATCGAAATAGGTTAGACACTGGCATACTTACCTTGTTCCATAATTTAGGGTCAAGACCAAATTCAATGCTAGCCGATGAACCGTAGGCATAAACTGGATATCCGTCTCTCCAGTGCGAGATTTTTGCGTGAGCTCCTCAATGAACTCTCTGGTCTCGTGCAAGATAATCTAGAAAGTCTTAGTAAAAACACGCATTATATAGTTAGATAGTTAACACCCTACCGGCTCATACGATTGAACCTTTGGCCGGTTCAAAGCCCCAGTAGCCACTTTGCGTCGGAGTTTGCAGCTCTCGTCCCATGGGCTGGTACCGATACTTGCGACATTCTTGCTCACAACCTTGTGAAGGACGTGAAATACGGGCCGCGATATAAGAGCGGAGCCTTGAACGAGGAAGAGTGTCTTTGCAGAGTCCACAGAGTTTACAATCACAATTGGCTGGTTTCCCAGTTGGACCTGGTACACCGGTCCATAACGCAAGGACCATCGTCGGTATTGCTCCGCAGAAAAAGCTGCAGTTATCTAAGTAACGTTAGTTGAGCATAATTTGATGATCGTCTCTACATACCTGCAATATATTCCCGATGACTGGGAGACCTCGGGGCCCTTTGAGACTCGGGATGCGTCTTTTCCAGCGGATAAACTCGTTCGCGAGGAGATACCCTACAAGTAGGAATGTAGTTCCTTGCAACAAGAGGAGAGGCAAGGCTAGGAGCGCCATGTTTGTATTTGAGGCGCAGAATTGCTTATTGGCCGTTCTGGATAATTTGAATGTTCAATACGCCTCGAGTCCGAAAAACGATGCAGTCCAAGCTTCTAATACTCACGTTGCAGTGATACGAGCCCCCATCCTTATACAAAAGCACGCCACTGAGGGCTAACTTGATAAGCTGTCAAGCTCTCACTGGTCCGAGTCATGCATAGTCCCCTGGAGGCCAATAGTGGTGCCGGTCTTACTTCTCCAACCCGCCAAATAGAATGCAAATTCATGCGTACTATCACATCACTGCGGGGTCTGCCCTCTCCGCAGAGCGCCATCGTTCTACAATTGGGATCTTCATTCGATCTTGGAGCTCTACCTCCGTCGCTACGCTTTAATACTGAAATTATTAGCTTGTGGTTTAGGTTCCTTCTTCTCCCCATGGAGCCTTGACCGCGTACCAGGAAACATAAACGGTAGCCAACTATAGCCCTTCGCCAACTTTCGACCATCTCAGACGCCTACAGGCTCCCACCCCACGATCTCAGCAACCCGAAAGACATGATCCACCACATCACCAATACTCGCACTAACCGGGTCCTGCATATGCAAAAATCGATTAACAAACGTCACCATAACAATACCGCCGCTTCGTTTGACGCCTCGCAACACATCGTCAGGAACATGACGCAGATACTGCTGGACGGAATATGCGTCCAAGTGCGAAAAGACAACCGGCGTGCGCGTCACAGAGAGGGTATCGCGCATCGTCTAGTGAGAAACATGGGAGAGATCGATGATCATGCCCAGCCGGTTCATCTCTTTGACGTACTCGTATCCGAAACTCGACAAGTCGCGATCGTTGCCCCCTGCGGCTACGGTGGAAGCCGATGTCGCGAACGCGTTGTCGCAGTTTTGGGCTGTGTGACGTAGTGGATGCCAAAGTCGTAGAATTGGCGGATTGTTGCGATGGAGTTTGCCGACTTGGTGGACTCCCTATTTGTTAATTATAAGAGTGTGTGTGGGAGGTGTTTTATGACGACGTACTTCGACTCCGAGCATGCTGGCGATCATGCCACTCCGGAATGCTTGTTTCGCGCATTGAGGATCCCCGCAGGTAGGTTAATATCGAGAAATAATCCTGGACCATCCTCTTTGCCACGTCGACTTGTTCTAGTGCGTCTCGGGCGGATTTTCTGGCAATGTGGTCAGCTTGCCCGTAGATATTAGGGTTACCACAGTAATCGAGGAGGAAAATGAAGATCTACAGTTGGATCCTCTGTATAATCGACATTCTCACAGTCAATGAAGATACTCCAGAATTGTCCACCTATTCAACCCTCTCGCATCCGTTTGAGGTCAGTGTGTCCGAGGACCCAATCCTTCAGATCAATGCCTTCGTAGATTCTGTTCTCCAGCTCTACCTAAAGCAAGTCCGGTAGATCATTGTGACCGTCAATCAAAGGCGTTGTATCAAGGATATGCCTCGCCCGACTAAGGTAGGCCGTGTGATCCGGGACAGGCGACGACGACCGGAGGTTTGATCTAAGATTGTAGAAGGGGAATATTAACGCGCCGATCGTAGCAGCGACCAAGTGAGAAGACCATTCCCAGAGCGCTCTGTTCTGCGTTTGGAGGCTCTCTAATTTCAAAACATGTGTGCCTCCACCAACTATGGGCTGCACTGTCGTTGGAGAAGACTATAATCCTACATTATCTACGGTGTTAGCGGGGCGACGTCTTCACTCACCGAAGTGGTATGGTTTTCATCCGTGTAACTCCTTTTGTTCCTCAGCTAATCATTGAAGCGTGTATGGGAACCTTTAGGGGGACTCAACGGCCAGACAACCTGCGAAAGTGATGTGGTTGTTCTAGCCACAAAAAAAACTACGCCGCTCGAGGCAATATATCCGAACTTCATATAAAGACCAGCTTCTCTCCACCATTGCTCCATGGCAGGGTTAAAGTTACCATGAACGGTACTGTGATTCATTGTTTCTCCTTCCTGTCGCCAATACTAGCGGACCATACAGTGCATCCGTTAATGTTTTCCACCCTGTGAGGGTGTAATGGACGGCGGGATTCGCGAGCAATAGACTGTCAGTTTTGTTAATGTTTGCAACTCAACTAATATAGCTACCCCTTTGGCCTTCCAGTTCACTCCTAAAGACTCTTCTAGCCTGGGCTCTGCGGAGCTCAGTGTAAGCTCCTTCATCGATGGGTCAGGCAGCCTGCCGCTATCGCAATCTTTGGTAGGCCTGAACCTGGAGTAGGCGAGTTGTTCTCAAAGCGAAACGGGGGTATCCTTGGCAGTCAGCGTACAGATATTTTGTTTCTTTATGGATGGCGATATTTGAGATACCAGGCTATGTTTCAAAGCCTTCAATGCTTAAATTAACCTAGGGGTTCAAGGCCGTCCTGTCCTAGATACTGGGTTCAGTCGATAGTTCCATCATGTTTATCAAAAGTCCCTCCCTCACCTGGAAAAGTCAGCATTAGTAATACTTACGTGGTTCTCACAATGGTATGGCTTTCGCCCAATCAAGTGTTAGATAATGTACTTTTCTTCGTTGAGTTGGTGAGGTCAAGGATCGGCACGATATCAAAGCTACGAGGGGGAGCCATTAAAACAAGGCAGAGCAGGCATAAACCTCCAGTAACAAAGCAGGCGAACAAATTCAATTCACTGTTTCCCATCACTATTCACAACATCTCTCCTTCCCTCTCAAACATCTCTCTTCTCCCCCCTCTCTCCATCCATCTTCTCTCCCCCTAGTAGATTACCCAGAAAGTGTACAACTCGCACCATGGCGTCCACCACTCCCTCCGCTTCTCCTTCCGTGTCAACATGCCTCAACGACCTAGCAAGCGTTATCTCGAACACCGTTCGCCTTCTCCAGAGCACAGCTCCTCCAGGAACAGCCGAGGCTCGCGCGACCCTTTCAGAAGCCTGTCACAGAATGTTGACCGTTGCCATGGGGCCAGCAGAGATCTTAAAGCAGATGGTCTTAATTGTATAACATCCCTCTCCGAAGGCTCCCCTTTTTACTGACCCATCCAACCAGGACAGACAGAACCTCGCATCCTTACAAATAATCAACCACTACGAAATCGCATCCATCGTGCCTCCAACGGGAACCATATCCATCCCCGAAGTCGCTCAGAAATGTGGCCTACCCATCGACATCCTATCCCGAATCCTGCGACAGGCGATGACCTACGGCGCATTCAGCGAGCCAGAGCCAGGCCACATTGCACAAACAGACGTCTCGCGGGAAATCCCACGTTTATCGCCGATGCTCTCTTATCAACTTGAGGTCTGTTTGCCGTCCATGGTCCGACTCCTCGACTGGTTGAAGGATCAGGACCGAGAGCACAAGTCCGCATTCCAGATAGCGCATAATACCACTGACAACTGGTGGGTGTACGCATGCAAGCGTCCCGAGTTGATCCAGAACTACGGGAAATACATGGCGTTGATTACAACGGGCGGGGCGCATGATGTGAGTCACGTTTTGCGGGGTTTTGCCTGGGGGAAACTCAAGAATCCGATTGTGGTTGACGTCAGTGTTCTCTTCCCACTTTTATCTATTGTAATTCTAATGACTTTCACAGGTCGGTGGTGCCAGTGGATTAGTAGGAATTACCCTCGCCGAGACACACCCAGAGATGTTTATCATCGTGGAAGATAACATCAAACTCAAGACCGACGCCGATGCCAACATCCCCGTCCACTTGAAGTCTCAGGTCATGTTCCTGCCGCACTCGTTCTTCAAGCCACAGCCCGCCTTGGGACAATGCGCGGATGTGTTCCTGTTGCGACATATCTTGCACGACTGGAACGACGAGAATTGTCGGGGCATTTTGCGGTCTCTGGCGGCAAGCATGAAACCGGGAGCATCTATCATCGTGGCGGAGCAGGTAATGGAAAGGCCAGGGGCGGTACCCTGGTACACGAACCGAGTTATGAGGGCCCTTGATATGCAGATGATGATCCAGTTTGGGAGCAAGGAGAGAACGTACGAGGATTGGGAGAACTTGTTCAAGTCTGCTGATCCTTCCTTCGAGATTGTTGGTTGTGTGCGGCCGGCTGGTAGCGCGGACTCGTTTATGGAGCTGAAGAAGAGGTCGTAAGTAATGTGCTACACCATCTGAGCTAATCCTATTCGTGGCTTCGCTTTATGTGGGGAACCTGGAATGGGAGGCGAAGAATCTAGGTGTAAATTGATGTTATGAGAACTCTATGGCGGTAAGTGGTGCTAGTTCCGATGTCCAAGGGTACGATTAGGTATTCAGCATAAGTTAATATATTCAATACTAGTCTCACAATACATAGCTTGGGGCAAATAGTGTCACACTGTACCTTCGCCGCAGAATATTGTATCAATGGATAGATACTCAGGTTTACCCTGCAGCATTCACAAGCATAGAAAATCATTCCATCGATTCAAGTAGATCTAATGCTCGAAACCATCCACAGTGGACGGTGAACATCATCGACGAGACACATAAGGCGAGAGTCACAGCTACATCGATGGAGAAAGCTCAACTCGTAATCGAAAGAAACAGTAACGAAAAGCTCAGCCAGTAGTAGTAATCCGATAAACCCATTGACTTTTCCTTCATGAAGAGGAAGAATCCAATCGGTCACAAGAGAGATTTAACCATTTAAAGCGAGTTTAGACTATGCAAGGTGCAAAAGTAACTTTAATCGAAGTCAATACCATGCGATGATTACTACTAAATATCAGTAGCACAAGCTGTAATTGACTATTTCTATCTATATTTTCTTGTCGGCGGGAAATGTAGAATTGGAAAGTCAGCATTGTATTGTTTTGAACCTTTTCATTATAATGCCAGCATTGTACACTAAGATAGAACACAAAATGTAAAAAACCGGAACAATGAGATATGGTATATATGCTATGTTGAATGCAAGTCACAGACTTGAAGTGGTACATGTTTTCATAAAAATCAAAGACAATGCGATACAATGGTTGTAAGCATGCAAGTACACGCAAATCATAAAGTATCAAATAAATAAACACTTGAGCCGAGCGAGACAAAGGAATATACAAAGGAAAGCTAAAACATCAATGCTAAGAGCCAGGACAACCCAAACGCCATCATCATTCAAAGCCAATGCAATGTCAATCTGTCGTTGCTATGAGTCTGCAATATGTTGATACATCTTATAAGAGCATCAATAGGAAGAAAACAGAGAAGGAAAACACGGAAACTGTTAAGTCGGAATACTGACTGAAACCATCTGCAATGTCAAACGGGAAATCGAATCCCGCCACGTTCTGTGCTCCGTGGCTGGGAAAGGATGCGAGGAAGAGTCCTCGCTTTGGGATCCTGATTGAACCGGAGACGGTCGCGTTTCAGGTTAAACAATTTGATCATGCAGGCCATAGCCTGCTCGTCCGAGAGTCGGACCTCCGGAAGGGTAGTGCCGTCCAGCGGCATATCCTTCACAGTGACCGATACCATCCAACGGGCCAGGAGTTCGATATCCCTGGCGTTGCCCCAGCAGGGGAACATGGAGAGTATTTGAATAGCCCGGGTAAATTCCCGGTGGGTGGTCTCGCGGGGATCAGTCAGGAACAGACGAGTGCCCCGGACACCTTCCTCCTCGAGTCGTCGGTCTAACAGACGGAGACACTCCCGAGGAGTTGGATTGCGGAAGGCAATCTCTTCCTGGAAGAGACTCGCCAGACGGGGCCGATTGGCCAGCAGGTGATCCATTTCCTGGCTTGGTCCAGCCAGAACAACGACCATGTCTTTGGAGAGCTTGGGGAGCAGGTAGATGAGCTCGTCCATCGCCTGCATGGTGTATTCGTTCTCTCCCAGTCGATGGGCATCCTCGACATACAGCAATTTGCCGCGTCCGTGCTCCAGCTGCGACCGAGTTCGGATAGACGTGTGGCTAACGCTCGTCGTGACTAGATCAGACACCGAGCATTCGACCACGACAGCGGTTTTTAAAACCCCCATCTTGTAGTACAGAGCGCTCAGGTTGCGAGCGACTGTCTTCTTTCCGGTTCCTGCGATCGAAGTCAGTATTGCCAGTATTTTGAGGCTGAAATTACTTACCACTAGCACCCTTGAAAACCAGTGCGCACGGAACACGTGCTCTTGGATCATGGCCCTGCAACCAGGCAATCTTCATCTCATTGTGGTACCGCTTCAAGATGGAGATAATGTCGTCAGGAACGATCGAGTGTCTCAGCTCCTCCCGGAATGCCAAAGCCGCTTTACCACCCGCCAGGTCGGCATTGAAGTATTCGGGCTCAAGTACTCGCTGAGATAAAGGCCCTTCGGTACGAGACCGGCGCTGGTCGAAATTGCGGTTCGCGACCGTCAGAAGACGCTCAATACCGCGTGCATTGTCGAAGTCCTTGCGCATACGAGCGCTCTCGAGGATATCCATGGCGGCCTGGAAGGCTTCGGGTGTGGCATCCACATCCTGCTCTTGGAGCTTAGCCTGGAACAGTTCCTCCATCTCCTCCCGTGTGAGCGCCTGGAATCGGACAACTTGGTGCTCGAGCATCCTCGATGCCTCCTTCAGCTCGGGGAGCAGTGTGTCTACGGCATGGTCGGAACCGACCAGGATCGTGCAGCGGTTCTCTCCGTTAGCGGAAAGCTCCTTTATGAGCATGTCGAGCACGCTATCGGAGACCTTAACATCGCTGTAGCTGTCGGTTTCCGGTGTATCCATGTCGATGATGAGAGCTTTGCCGACCGTTGAGGAGAAGATGCTGTCAGTGTCGGATCGGCTGTTGAATACGGATAACGGCTTCACGACCACTGTGATTGGTTAGTGCTGATAAGTCTAGTAGATCTAAATCACATACCTTCGCCGCTACTAAGCAGACCGAGATCCGCCAGAATCTGTGCGTACAGCTTGGCTGCGGTAGTCTTGCCGGTGCCCGGGGGGCCGGCAAAAACACGATTGGCTCGCACCAGCAATCGCTTCTGGTTCTTCACCTCGCGCCAGTAGTTCTCCTCCACGGTGCCGAATACCTCGCGAACAGAAGCCTTGACCGGCTCCTGTCCGACAAAGGATTGGAGAGTGGTCCATGCTGCGCTCTGGGCACGGATGTCGGATGGGTTGGATCCCAGGATATCATCCTTGGAGAAGAAGAAGTAATCCACATCCTCCATACCGATGTCCTGCTGTTCCATCAGGCACTCTGCCTGTCGGTGAGCGATGGACTCCACCAGCTGCCGAACGGCATAGATGTTTGTGAACCCTTCACCGCGACTGCGGGCGAGTCGGCGGGCGGCAGCCTGCATGTACTGGCCGTCGAGTCCACCTTCGACCTGCATCTTTCCGGAATATTCCTCTGTGATGCGTCGACCCAGAAGATGGAGAAGTTCGCTGCGGTCGAAGTCCGCGAAGTTCACTGTGCTACACGTCC
This sequence comes from Aspergillus hancockii, assembly GCA_001696595.2. Classification (NCBI taxonomy): domain Eukaryota; kingdom Fungi; phylum Ascomycota; class Eurotiomycetes; order Eurotiales; family Aspergillaceae; genus Aspergillus; species Aspergillus hancockii. Next base: position 44,533 of record MBFL02000045.1, on the reverse strand, counting down.
GGCGCTGCACTCGGGGGTTCTCGCGGAGGAAAGCCTCCATGTCTGATCCTTGGCCGATGAAGACGACGATGATTCGACCAATTTTCCGTTCCATCGCCTGGAGGAGAACGTCGAGGGTCTCCTTGTGGGATTCGAGTTTAGATGGTATCAAGCTCTGAGGGTTGTCGACGATCAAGACACCGGCGGTCGGTGCCGCAAGGGACTCAGGGTCGAGCATCTCCTTGATGAGCTGTTGAGTACCCTCAGGGCCTTTGATGGCGAGGTCCCGCCCAGAGGTCTCTCTAATGGTGTTGGAGTCGGAGATGCCGATCGCGTAGAGCATCTTGGCGTAGATTCGAGCGATGACGGACTTGCCTGGGTGACATTCGGTTAGTATCGGCTTTCCGATCATGAAAATGCAGTAATCCCACCTGTTCCTGGATTCCCCTGGAAGACAATGTTATACCATTCATTGCGGGGTTCCCGTCCGTGTCGACGACAGATCTGGACCCAATTCTGCACCCCAAGGAGCTGGCGTTTGACATTCTCCAGCCCGACGAGGTTCTGGATCTCGTCGACCACCTCTTTCTGAATGGTCTCGCGGCTTATCCGGTCTTGTTCAGCCGACCGTTTCTTCTGTAATGTTTGTGCGATATCGATCTTGGCTGGAGTAGGGGCAGGCGCCGGCGCCGGTGGTGGTGTCTGTGTCTGTGTCTGTGTCGAGGCCGAAATGGCAATGGATTGCTGCGACCGTCGAGGTCCCCATAAGCTCGACAACAGCGAGGGGAAACGGGAGTTGTTCTGCCTGCACTCCATCTTGCGGCACGGGCACAACTGCGACAGGAATGATTTTAACGTCGACAGCATAAAGTGATATGGAGACAAAGTCAAGCTAAAGATCTTGCGAAGTATCGCTGGCATTCAAACTTGAAGATAGAGGAGTTGGGTGGTTCGTGAGTTGGTATAGTTATTCTTATGTCCGTCCCCCTCGCAGACCATGGCTGGCAGCGACCTTTTATCGGACACATCTTCTGCGTTCCTTGACTTGGGAAAGAAAACTCCGGTTGATCCACGAGAGCTGCCATGCTGCCACGAGCATACCAGTCCGGTAAGGCAGGAGGAGAGGCGAGCCAGTTGAGCAGCGTACAGGCCTATGATGGACTGACAGATCAGAGAGAAGCGGATTCACCGCTCTTTGGCACGCACCACGAGTTTCCGCCTCACAGAAATCTCGAAGACTAACGGTGGAGATGCACCGAGTGGAGCTCGCACTCTTTCACATGAATCTCCAGTTATCGTTCGCCTATCGCGTCAAAGCTTCTGCGCTGTCCGGGGTCGGGTGTCAGAACTTAGGGCAGGAATGGATGAAGAACTTAGTCCTGCGGAACCTGAAACAAAGCTTTCTGAAACACAACCCTGAACGTGTTTTCCCCAAGGCGTTCCTTTTTGCACCTGACCTATGAGATGATCCGTAAGAGAAGTTCCTTGGATACGGTGCATGAGGGAGGCATCCTGCGCTTAGGCATCGTCAATCATCAGGCATGGTGTCGTTGAGAGATGATTGATGGACGACCGTTGGTTGCCTAGAATAGTTTAGGCCTTGTCCCGGTTAGGCTCAGCCATGGCCAGTCAGGTGCCATGCAGCCAATGAGCATGCACCACATTGGCAAGGCAATGCTTAGTCATCCACTCTTCTCCAGTTGACCAATCAGAGAAATCATTTCGTTGCCGTCTGGCATCTCCTGACGAGTCCTCACCCTGAACAACTAAACAAACCACCACCAGGAAGTGGCTGGTAAGGGAGTCAGGTAGGTCTTGTTCTTCATCGTCCAATCAGATGTCCCAAAATCCATGACAGTGACTCATTTACTATTCTCAGGTCGTTTCTTGTCTGGCAGACACTTATGACCACGCAGACACGCTATACTGCACCCTTAACTCCTCTGGGATTTTTAATGCAATAAGATCCACCGAAACCCCTCCAGACCAGGGGTCCCGTCGGAAGTTAGCTGGTCTGTGTTGGTGCTATCTGCAGAGAATATTTTCCTCGTTATGGACAGGCCCCAATTCAGGAAACAAGGCGTGTGACTCACAGAAGTCCACCACTCGACTACAGCCCTGACCGGCATTCATCGCCTAACAGCTCCACCGATGTCACTCCTTCCCCTGACGGAGGATTCTAAATCGGACGGGGAGACGTTCCCGAGTCCGGAACATTGCGGTCCCCAGAGCAATGATGCCATCGGCTTAGCACTTGGGCATGTTGGTCATCGCTACGACGGATAACCACGTCGCCTCATTCCCCTCTTCCATGATAAGACACAGTCCAAGAGGGGTTATTTCTCCAAAGCGATATATCGCCCCTCGGGCCGCGGGGAAGCCTCGGGCCGTCAGTTGGGTGACTCTCCCTTCTAGACCTAGTTTATACATTCATTCCCTGCCGGGGTACGCGCTGCAATATCAGTTCAGTCTAAGTCAACAGGAAGAATGCCACACAGCCATCACTCCAGGCTACAGCACTACATCATAATTAAACTCGTCATACACAACCTGCCTCCGGTCAGTGTCCGACACAAGACTCTGACCCCTCCGTTTCCTGGTCTAAGGCTAGACAACTGAACAGCGCATCAGCGTTTGCCTTCGATACCTTTTGCTCTGCGTGGTAGTTGCAGGACTAAAGACCTGATAAATAAACCCTTTCCCGAGGAGCAGTGGCGTGAGTCTCTCACCGCCGTCCATTTACTTGAATTCCAATGCCTGAGTGTAGTATGGTGGAAAGGCACTCCCAATATGTCCCAATAAATGACCTAGCGAGCCTTCGAGTACTACTGTGCTCAATGCTGAACCTCCGTCACGGCCTATGAAGTTGAGTAATTTACGTCTTTCAGGCATTATACCTTTTGTTCTTTATTTACATAGCGCCATCAAGTAACCATCGATGAATCCGTACACTGCATCATCCGTATCTCATGTCGTTATCTCAGCATCATTCTCAAACAGACTTCTACCTAAAATAGCCCGAGTCGTCGCCAGTGATTGGCTGCGCATTATTGACAAGTCGCACCAATCAGCGAGTGTCGATCACTGAGGCTACGACGAGCATAGCCTCATCCACCATCAGGCCAGTCAATCAGGTCGCCCCTCCAAGTCACCCTTCAAAACCCTAATTGTTAACAGATGCTCTACTCCGTATTATCTCCGGCCTTAAGGTCGCTGGTATTGCTGCCAGCGTTCTCCGGAGCTTGAGCCATCTCTTGTTCGAGCTTTGTGCATACATTCTCCGGCCGGATCAAATATCCAGACCAACGCAGCAAAAGCCGTTCAGTCGATTCTCTTGACGTGTAATATTATACACTAATTATGTGGCAGCCTCCAGCGGATCAACAAGGCTAAACTGTATTCTACGGGGGCATCCCAAGAGATACTGCGAGGATGTAAACGGGGGTGTTTCAACAAATCAATAATGCTGTCGATTATCCAGCACCAACTGCGGCTGTTGGCTTCTCCAGGGCAGCAAGAACGAGAGCTTAGACCGTTGGAGGAATGAAGGCTTGGAAAGGCTCGCCATACCCATACTCAATATTTTGCTCTATCGCGACTTGGCGAACCTCTGGTCATGGGTCGATTGGAGCAAACGAGCGAAACTGAGCGTGCTCGACGGACATCATGACATGATCTCTGCTCATTTCCAGGCGAATAAGCCGAACACGGAGATGTCATAGCATATTCGTTGGGATAGCTCGAAACATTGATTGCGGAAGCACTAAGCGACGCCATTGCCTATCGTTGTAGAACAAAACCTCAGTTCTTATCCGTCGATGTTGATCCTGTTCAGATCTAAATTGGCCGGCGTTGATCGCTTAGAGGGGTTCTTTACTAGTGCCGACAAAGTCCCCGATAATGCGGTATCATCGCATGCATGCCCGGAGGTGATAGATTCACTGGCTCATACCTCTTCCGATAGTCTTTAGGACTCTTTCTAGCCCTTGTCAATTGACCCAAAGCGTTTATTTCTCGATTTGGTCCTGGCGGCCGGTTTCGGCTCCATCAGCCCCAGAAATCAGCAGCCTGTAAGTCTCACGTAGAAAGATGCGTTTCGCTTTGTTCTGATTGCACCATCGTAGCAGCAATTAATGTCGAGTCCTTTACTTTGGACGCGTCGAAACGAAGTGTGCTATGGGCACGGATAACAGACAAGATGACGCGGTAACGACCCGATCGTCAGGAACGAGAGCAAGCCTGGAGTCCAAACTCTAGTCGCAGTTCTGGCGCCATCAACATTACTTTGCTTTGGCCCGTGCACTTCGGGAATGTGGGTTCAGTGAAATCATTCTTCCGGGTTCCTTCATTCACAGAATAGATATTTCTAGTAGGCGGTCTGATTGGTACACCGCTAAGCCAAATGGATATGTCAGATGCGGTGGGGTGGAGATAACGTGACTATGATACGGTCATGCAGCCTGATTGCCTGAGGCACCAGTAGTAACTGTTGACCGGTGTTTGTTTGCAAATTTTCATTTTGTGACGATAGAATAAATAAATAAATAAATAAATACAAGGAACGAAGAAAGCAACAATTTAAAGACGACTACAACAATATATTTTCTCGATTTATTGCCAAGTTTGTCCTCAGTATCACTTCTCGAACTGAGGATTCCATGATGCATTTGAGAAATATATTTCGAACCTATTCATATCTTGTTGGTCAATGAAATAAGATCGCTTGTTTGTTATCCAAAAAACCTTCATATCCAAGGATTCCAAGCTTAACCTTAGCAAGGGCAAGGTACATAAAATAAGCTAATGAAGCGAATGTTAATTCCATTACTCACCATACTAACTACTAGTTACAAGAGTCCGACTCAACAACAGGACACCGTGTATATACAAATATCGTCAAACTCCAGCACAAACCACATACGCCTTATACAGACAAGCATATACAGAACCACCTAGTTAAATACAAAGCCAATAGTCTTGGAGACATATTTCATGGGGCCCGTTCTATTACTCACGGACTCCTCATCAGCAGCCTTGGCGTAGAATCGCCGAGGGCCGTCAAGATCAATCGTCCGGGCATCCACCCACATCCGCCCACGATAATAAATCTTAGCACCGATGTAAATGGCAATGATGGCGACAACACTGACATAGTTCGCGAAGAAGTCCTTTGCATTGGGCTTACCCTTCAGAGGCCACAGACTGAGGTAGAACTCCGCGATGATGAGCAGGATGCACCAGAACAACCCCCAGATGGCGGCGTAGGGGAACGTCCAGCTTTTCCATGGCAGGTCGGCGACATCGCGACCTTGGAGTTTCCAGGCGTAACGCATCCGCAAATGTGACAGGCAGATCATGCCCCAGCCGAAGAGGGTGAAGAGGGAGGTAAGGTTGGAGAACCAGGTGAAGACTTCGACACCGCTGTTGCTGACGTTCAAATAGGCCAAGCCACCTCCGATGAGAAGGGTAATGAAGAGACCGGCAATAGGACGCCCGACCTTGTCTGCTTTGCCAAGAATCTATAAGCGAAGCATGTGTGTTAGTCACCATGTTATGATCGAACATGGAGGAAATGTCACTAACCTTGGGTGCCATTTTCAGATGTGCTAGTCCCATGAGGGAGCGGGCCCCGGCGTATCCGGAGATACTACCTGTCGACACGACTGAGATGAAGATGACTGCGTTCATGATGTGCGCCAAAGGCTCGAGACCGGCATTCCGGTAGGCAATGACGAATGGCGAGGCATTGACACCCGAAGCTCCGAACAGATTTGGATCCTTGGGGCTGACGGAGATAGTGACCATTAGGGATCCAAGAATGTAGAACAAGGACAGACGGAGCCAGATCGATCCGACGGCCTTGGGGACTGCCTTCCTGGGATTCGTGGTCTCCGCCGCGACGAGAGCGCAATTCTCCGATCCGGACATGGCAAAAATGCAAGTCGGCATGACAGTCAGAAAGCCTTTGAACCCGTTCGTGAATGCGTATGAGTTCCAATACCGGAAGCCGATAGGACCTTCATTAGGGGCTCCTCCTGCAGATACGACTGTGGATTGTTAGCGGGATCAGAACGGATGATGATATGGTGTGAGGTACTCACCGATCAGGGAGATGATGACTATGATAATCCACCCGAATTTGATGGATGATGAAACCACTTCGACCTCTCCAAAGAGCTTGACGGCCCATACGTTGATGAAAATGATGACGAACCAAAAGATGGTAATCCATGCGGCTGTCGGCACCTTGTCGGTCCAGAACCCGAGAACGGTCACCACACCCTATAGCCGTCAGATTGTGCCTGCGAGAGAGCTAGTCCGGAGGAACATACCTGAAGCTCATTGGCAATTGTGATCCAGTAGGAGAGCCAGTATGCCCATCCCAAGGCGAATCCAGCAGCTGGATCAACGAAAATGGAAGTCCATTGAATAAAAGCAGATGGTAGAGGGTACATCACAGCCATTTCACCAATAGAATGGCTGACCGACCAAATCATTGTTCCACTCAACAGATATCCGATAAAAATGGCCGCCGGACCACCGTTTGCCAGTGATGTTCCACTACCCAGCCATAATCCCATACCAATCGAGGAACCTAGAGCAATCATGGTGATATGGCGGGTAGACAGCATCCGTTGGAGATCGGTGTCAGCACCGTGATCGACCTCGGAAGCCCATTCAGCCGCAGGCTCAAGGGTCTTTTCCATGTTGTCCGACGGTCCGTATTTTGGAGCGGACTCGACCATTGTGAAGGGAAAGGAGGCGTCTAGAGTGGGAGAGAGAAAGGTCGAACCACAGAAAGGGACGCCGGGGGGGCTAAATGTAAAAATATCAATGACGCTCAAAGCGGGTGGCCAATGCTACCCTACCCTTGCAGTCGAACACACGGGGTGGTCATGTAGTACAGATAAGCCCTCAGCCTATTTCTTTTGGCTTGGCATGCGGTATCAGCCATCCAGAGATAACCTCAAGCGATTACGACTTCATGGACATTGCTATAGGGGGGCGACATTAAGGGGGAAGGTTTCTAGAATGCATATCACTGTGTGGTCAGACCCCCATGCTGCAGACTCTGGAATGGTCGATAAGTGTTGCCTCCGCCTATTGCATAGCTGCATGAGCGCTTATCAGTGCACCTAATATACCAACTGATATGAACGCCCGGTACTGATCTGCCAACCATTTAGATTCATGAGGGAGATAGTCGACCGGATAAAGCGAATAGCTGAGCTCATTAAACGACCGATGGGTGGTAGCATCGGATTGTGCAAAGGAATTTCAGCCAAGGTTACATTCTACGGAGGTTCTTTGTGTGGCCAGTCCAGAAGCGAATAATCTGTCTGAGGTCGAAGATACGGCCGCAATCGGATGATGGCGTTTTGAGTGCCATGGATGGCATGGGCCGTTTCTTATCCCTTGCGGCAACAATCCAACCAGGTGTTTGTTGCCGAACGTGATCGTCGTTTTCCACGAGGAGAATACACACCGATGCAGGCATGTTATTAGAGTTACCGGAATCGTGGGGAATCCTAGAATCGATCTGCAAGCGGACTCCCAGTTGACGTAAAATGCGATTTAAGTCGGGTGTATCCATGGAAAAGGAGCTGAGGAATGTGACGCGGAACGGATCGTTCGTGCCAAGTGTATGGGGTGACATCACGATATCTTACCCCAGATAAGACATCGGGACAAGACCTCAAGACGACGCCCCATGCAGAGATTATTCTTCGAGTGGCAGTCTTGATTCCGCTTATCCTTATTACCTCAGGTATCGCTCTCCGTCGTCAGACGGTTAGCCTTGGCGTGGTTTCGGCTATAAACGGAGGGAACGCGTTATCTCTTGATAAGATTCGTCATCGCTATGGGGAAAGACGAGTGAAGATACACCTTTCCCTCCAGGGCCTTAGTGAGAAGCTTATTTTTGAAGGAGGAGAAGTGAGTTATGCTAGATAAGTGGAAGTATGAAACTCTTCTCTCCTGTTCTCTTCTCTACCCAACGCAAGGTCACTCCTCGCTAACCGAATCAGGAATCCCGACCACGTGCCACACGCAAGGGGAGATCCCGACCAGCCTATTCATTTGCTGCTTGACTGTCGTCTATAAATATTTTAAACCCCTCAGCCTACTCTGGACGCCGGAGTATAGTATCGGAGATCGTCGCATGTGGCCGACACCAATTACTCAACTTTTTTTAGGGTTCGTGAAGCTCGTGATACGATACTGAAGCTCTGCATCCCTTGCATTTACGAGGTCTAGATGCCCAGAGAAACCTGGGGATTGCGACCACGTGTCAGTCGTAGAGATCATTATCTCGACTTGCAGTATGTGCGCCATTCTTGGTGAAGGAGGAGGAGTGGGAGAGGAGAGCATGCTGAGTGTTGGAGACGACGAATTTAAGGAGTAAAGAAAGGTCGCTTGACCGCTAAAAGTCATTTGGGAAGGTAGGGGAAAGTATAGAGAAGATCCTCTACACCGACCGGCCCAATGCACTGATTCTGGCTTGTTGCGAATCGTGTAGGTGGTGGGTTTGATAAACACCGTCGGCAAGAACTCGTGTGGTATCACTACAAATGTAGATCAAACAACAACCTTCAAAGAGAGACCACAACACAGTGGGTTGTAATGAGGGCAGAGGAAACCATATCAGTCATTTGCATCCACGTCATTGCTGTAGTAGGAAGCGGTTGTCGCCCATATCGAACATATTCACCGCGGCACTACCATTTTCACGGCCGGGGTGAAAATTGGCATGGATCAATGAACAAGGGTTGACCGTGCGGGCGATGGATTATCGTAGGACCAAAACTGCATCATAGGGGCGTATCAGACGGTACTCGCAGAACCGCGTTCTCGTAGAAATCATGCGACCAATGCCTTAAGAAGTCGTATGCTGTATGTGCGTAGTCACCGATCTATCCCGACGGGCTTGAAGTCATTCAAACTCGGAAACGCGTCAAGATGCCGCTAGGAGTCGGACATCCGATCATCTCGGCGAGTATCGGCATTCGCTTCCGAAAACAGGGATACACCGATACATCACTCTCTCTTATACCAGGGAAACAACAAATCATGGTCGTAGTCAAACATTTGCTGTGAGTTGAAAGAGTGATAAATTACCTGATGCAAGGCTCAGACCTCTTTCAGGCTGCCAACCATTCACATTAAGAGTAAACTCATCGGATCGGTATGACGTAGGGTACGGTACTTGGGTGTCGTCAAAAAGAACTTTAGCCACCGATGTAGTTAATTACAACTGGGATCTGGGAGCGACCAGTACTTGTTATGTTGCCCATGGGGAAGCATTGGAATGGGCCATTCGTGCAGTGGGAAAGAGATTAATTGTCCACGTGCGGGCCGAGAAAGGTGTGGAGTTCCGTTGGTGAGTGAATGGCCGATAATATTTCTTGATATCTCTCTTTGGATCGATACCCCGGACCCTTGGACTCTACCGTTCGGTTAGAAGATGGTCACCCGTGTGTACATTGCGGAGGGAATCCTGCTCCAGGTGAATTATTGACATCCTGGACAAAAATCAACCGAAAAACGTTGGATTCTGCGCACGGCTCTAGCCGAGGAATCTTCCCGTTGCACAACCGAACTCATCGGGTACCATATGCAGTACCAAGCCGGCCAACCATGAAGGGCCCTGATTATCATCGCGACTCGGTTCGTGACCGGTAGCTTTGGGAACAATACAAGCTTTGGGTGTGGAAGCGAGAGTGACGTTGGACTCTGTGGGCGAAATGATGCAGGACAGCGATTCAGCCCATCAAAACCGGACAATATGGCCCCAAATCGCGTCATGCCATCAATTTGGGGTCAAGGATACCCTCGTTGGCGTCGGTTAATAGTTCATTTCATCCGAAAGTCGCATATCACCAAGAGGGAAAAACTCCGTTCTGAAATCAACCGAGTGGATGAAGGCCTTGAGGCTCCCCACATCATGACGCACGGCAAGCCGGCTACAATGCCCTTGATTTGCCGATTCCCCCAAATCTCCATATTTCTCCGTGTCTTTTCCCCCGGACCTCCACATTCCCTCGACGGCCGATCCCTTCTCAGTACGGGTCGCCCGCCGGTCGAGCACGGTCCATGTCTCGCCCGTATGCAGGCCAGCATCCTATGCCCGGTGCTATATAAAGGCCTCGCCAGGGTTCTCCGAAGTCAAGCTCTCCCGGACGAACCCAACGTGGCCGCTAATTCTGGGGTTTAGTTGCCGGCCAAGATGTATCGGATTACAAACATATACGGTATGTCTGAGGATTTCTCAGGACAAGAGAACTAAGGATCACTGACCATCATAGTGCTCGCCGCGTTCGGCACCATCGGCGGTGCCCTGTTCGGCTTCGATGTTAGGTACGAACCGCAGTTGTGCTTCACGTACCCAAACATGTTCTGACTTGCGAAACAGTTCTATGAGTGCCTGGATCGGCACAAAACAGTATCTCGAATATTTCAACCACCCCGATTCGAATCTCCAAGGTGGTGTATGTACTCTCCCATCGCGCACGTTGACCTGATGATAGATACTGACTGGCTGCCAATAGATCACCGCATCAATGTCTGCGGGTTCCTTCGCCGGTGCCATCGCTGCTGGTTTCCTCTCCGATACCGTTGGTCGTCGGATGTCTCTCATGATCGCCAGTATCATCTGGATTGTCGGAGCCGTGCTTCAGTGTAGCGCGCAGAATGTCGCTCACTTGGTTGTCGGACGAGTCATTAGCGGCCTTTCTGGTTGGTCACTTACGCAACCTCTGTCAAGCTTGATACTAACCATCTGGATAGTCGGTATCACATCCTCTCAGGTCTGTGTCTATCTTGCCGAATTGGCTCCCGCTCGTATCCGAGGTCGTATCGTCGGTATCCAGCAATGGGCGATTGAATGGGGTATCCTCATCATGTACCTGATCTCATACGGCTGTGGAAAGGGAATCTCCGGACCAGCCTCATTCCGCGTGGCGTGGGGTATCCAGGCCGTACCCGGGCTGATCCTTCTGTTAGCCCTCCCCTTTTTCCCGGAGTCGCCCCGTTGGTTGGCCAGCAAAGAAAGATGGGAGGAGAGTTTGGACACCCTGGCCATGCTGCACGGTCGGGGTGACCGCAACGACCCAGTTGTGCAGGTCGAATGGGAAGAGGTCCAGGAGGCGGTGCGCGTTGCCCATGAGGCCAAGGACGTGTCCTTCTTCGCTCTGTTTGGACCCAAGGTCTGGGTGCGCACCATGTGCGGCGTCAGTGTGCAGGTGTGGCAGCAATTACTGGGAGGCAACGTCGCTATGTACTACGTCGTGTATATCTTCGCTATGGCTGGCATGGTGAGTCAACCTTCTTCTCGTGTCTGGCATATTCGACCCGATTAACATAGCCTTGCAGGATAGCAACGCCACTTTGTACTCGTCTGCGATTCAATACGTGATTTTCCTTGTGACAACTGGTGTTGTTCTCCCCTACATCGATCGTATCGGACGTCGGCTGCTACTGCTCTCGGGCGCAATAATTTGCATGGTTCTCCATTTTGCCATTGCTGGCGTAATGGCAAGCTATGGCAACCCTGTCGACTCAATTGATGGCAACGAGAATCTGCGATGGGAAATTAAGGGACCGGCAGGAAAGGCCGTGATCTCTCTGTCTTACATCTTCGTTGGAGTCTACGGTCTCACCTGGGTATGTTAACCCCCTCCCATAAAACAGTTCATGACCATGTACTGACAAGATAAAGGCCCCTGCCGCCTGGATTTACGCCTCTGAAGTGTTCCCGCTTAAATACCGTGCCAAGGGTGTCGGTCTCTCCGCCGCAGGCAATTGGATCTTCAACTTCGCCCTTGCATACTTCGTCGCCCCGGCCTTCACCAACATCAAGTGGAAGACATACATTATCTTCGGTGTGTTCTGTACCGTGATGACCTTCCACGTATTCTTCCTCTACCCGGAGACAGCACAACGGTCGCTTGAAGAAATCGATCTGATGTTCGAGTCGAACGTGAAGGCGTGGCAGTCGCACAAAGTTCAGGATAAATTCGGAGAAGAGATTGCGAAGCGACTGGAGAGTGTTTCGGATGACAAAGAGAATGTCGCAGATTCCTCTCATGCCGAGGTCGCATAGATTGCTTTTGTCCAGAACTTTAACTATCAATTGAATGAAACTCTTATGTCTTTTCGTTAGTTATTTATACTTCATGTTTCACCACGAGCTAGATGTAATTCTGTAGCCCTCACTCCCTATACCATCAACTACTACCCCCCGTCCTAGAAGACACCCTTCCACCTAACCCTTCGTCCAACCCGCACTCCAACAAATCAAACCCCACAAAACCGACTCCTTCCCCTAATCCGCCCCCCAAACCTTATAAAAACAAACGGAATAACTGCCATCCCCAACGCCACAAACCCAAGCAACGAACTAGCCTAATGAATCTCCAAATTCCCATACATTCTATCCGTAGCCCGCGGCAAACAAACAGCCGTAACAGAGCGGATGGTACTAGCCGCGGCCTGCGCCGACGCAGAGTTCTGCTTATACGCGTCGGTAAGATAATTCAGCATCACGATGAAAATAAGTAGGTAGACGATTCCGAATCACAGCCCTGCTATCATGGGTATGATGGGGTGGATGGATTTGTAGGAAGTCCAGGCGAGCCAGAAGAGGGCTATTACAATTCAGATTGGTTGGTGTTAGATTAGGGATGGGGGATGGGATGTGGGTGTGTACGTACGTTGGGGCGACAGCCGCGGCGAGGGGGAGACGACGGTATTCTTCTTCTTTTGTCCATGTTTTGTCGGCTGCGATGGCTTTTGTGTGGAAGGTGGTGTAACAGAGGAAGATTGTGAAGGCTACTGCAGCACCGATCATGACTATAGGGTTAGTGATGCGATGCTGGACTGGAGGAGGGGGCGTACCTGGGTTGAAGGCTTGACCGGACATGCCGGCGGGCATTCCGTATAAACCTGCTTCTGGTCAAAATCTGTGCGTGTTGGTTGGAGTATAGATCCACTGCGTCATACCTTGGAAAATGACCGAGTAGGCCTGAGAGAAGAGATAGAGAAGAGCATACACTAGGGCTAGATACAGCGAGGTAAATAGTAGAATCGGTTCTTGAACGGTCATGACGAACGGTCTTGTAAACACTCTCGCTAAGCCGTGAGTTACTACAATGGATGCCCGCTCACTCATTCCCTCTTCCAGCCCCGTATCAATCTGGGCTCGTCGTTTGCGTCTCGCCAGAACGGGTGCGTAAGTCTCAGGCAGCAAAAGCATAGTTGGTAGTCCAACTCCGGAAATTATCAATGCAGTCCAGAATGTCCACCGCCATGATCCCATGGACACAAAGCCTGAGATAATGGGCCCGAGTTTCAGTCCTAGAGCAGTCATGAACATGAAGAAGCCCATGGAGATGCCCCGCTGCTGCGATTTATTGTAGATATCCTCTATCAGCAATTATGGTCGGACCAGGCAGACAATATACAGGTTCGCGAAAGACTTTGGCAGAGAAAATGCCGCCCAAAACGGCATTAGGGGCAGCGGCATTTAATCCACACAATGTCCTGAAGACCAGAAGGCGGCATAACTGGGTGAGAGTGCACATCCTAGGGTAAAGACCGTGTAGCCGATATACGTGGAGATAAGGATTGGCTGGTGGCCGCAATGCTCGCTCAAAGGACCAAATATGAGGGGACCGATGGCGAAGCCCACAAGGGTACAGGGAGCTGAGGAGAACAAGCTGGGTATCGGACGTGATATTGAAGGCTTTGGCGATTTCAGCGTGTGCCCCGATGGCGAAGAGGATCCGAGAGCGCTGTTGAACGTGAAGAGGGTGTCGGTGAGGACGATGTGGTATTTCCTTACCTATGTGATGATTAGAGCTAGAAAGGATTAGCCATGGCATGTATGGAGATAATGGTTATAACTCACGGGCGAAAAGTTCACGGGGTTCTTTGGGTCATCCTTCTCCGATATCGTGTTCTGACGACACGAGGAAAGACCAGTCTTATCCTCTATCGCGCTCATGCTGGGTGGGCTTGTCGGCATAACTTGCACTGAGAAGTGCAAGACTGGAACGAAATCTACATTTACGTAGGCGTAGATACCGGCAGATTGTAAGAACACTTCGTGGTCTTGTTCCCATGGCTACAAACAGGGCTATCAGACTTCTCCCCGAGGCCCATTTTCAAGAGTACCCCGGCAAAACTAGATAACTTAGGAATTAAAGAACATCGACTCAGTCATGCAGATGAGACGCTTGGGTCTGCGGCATCCTACTACGCTCTAGATAGTAGCTGAGCAGCGGTGCTCCGACGAACGGGTCTTCATCACAATTAATATTATAGCTCCATTGAAATATCATTCTACTACATAAAGTGCTTCACAGACGTGCGATCCATAGATCTAACAAGTCACCACTGCTGTCAAGAACGCCGACGACCTCTCGGCCCGAAGAAGCGCGCCCAACATCAAGGTGCTCCATCCGCGCCCTAAATCTGGCCCACCACCAATTGGCGGCGCTTATCAACGGAAAAGCGGCAACCCTTATTCTCATGTCACAGGGCGTAGGGTGCGGTAACTACTAGTAATCCCTTGTGCCCAGCTTACAGCTGATCGCCGGCTATGCGGCGCGTGTGCCTCGGCTCAGGCATATCACTTTTTCCTCCCATGGATCGAATTTGCAAGGGACACACATAACCACCATGAATATCGCTACTCGCAAATATTATTTCAACAGTGCGAGGTTGTTCGAGACACCTTGTATAAATCGCGGCTTCCAGCCACGGCGAACAATGTCGTATTTTCGAATCATTGAGCACACCGTCCGAAGTCAACATATCCGGGACCGATTCGGCGCTACGGAGCCGGATCAATCCACGAATTTGAGACTGGCCGTGAAGCAATACGTTCCAAAATCAAACGAGCGACCGTTCACGGGAGACGTAACGATCATTGGAGCGCATGCGAACGGGTTTCCGAAGGTAAAGAGAGCCAGCCTGTGCCGCAAGGCCAGAACTATGGACTAAACGAGATAGGAAATGTATGAACCATTATGGGATGATTTGTACGAGCGAATGAGTGTGTTGGGCAGGAGAATTCGGAGTATATGGGTCGCGGATGTCGCCCATCAAGGCCAAAGTGGTGTATTAAATGAGCGGATCCTTGGCAATGACCGTTCGTGCCTCTCATTTTTCGCAAGAAATTAGAGTGATTGAGCTGATGTGCATCAGCGAGCTGGTACGACCACGCTAGAGATCTTCTCTTCTTGATCAACCAGTACCAGGACGAGATGCCGCATCCGATAATTGGGATAGGCCATAGCATGGGTGGCACGCATTTGTATGCTACCTCTTCTGAATAATCGACTCCCGGAAACGATAAACACTAACCTACTACAGAGCCCACTTGGCCTTATTGCATCCATCGCTCCTCCAGGCTTTCGTCATGATTGATCCGGTTATCCAGACTGAGAACCCCAGTAAGATATACGCGCCCGCCTCCACCTATAGACGCGATATCTGGCCCACAAAAGAAGACGCCATACAACGATTTCATAATAACAAGGTGTACCAGAAATGGGATCCCCGGGTGCTCCAGAATTACGTGGAGTATGGACTCCGAGACTTACCGACCGAGATATATCCGGAGCGTGCCGAATTCGGGCCAAAGGCAATGGCATTGACGACCACAAAAGCCCAAGAAGTATTCACCTTTCTGCGACCAACCTACGAGGGAGGCAGAGTAGATGTCGTACCTGGAGAATGGCAACGCGAGATGCACCCTGATGATCTAGAGGAGAATTATCCCTTTTACAGACCCGAACCGGCACACATTTTCCGCCGTCTCGACGAGCTCAAACCCAGCGTTTTGTACGTTTTTGGTGAAACTTCTGAGTTATCGTCGCCAGCCTCCCGTCAGGCCAAGGTGAATATCACGGGTACTGGTGTAGGTGGAAACGGTGGGACCAGTCGGGGCCGGGTGAAAGAAGTGACGCTTCCAACGGGACATTTAGTTCCAATGGAACGCGTTATGGATTGCGCCAATGCGATTGCTGCTTTCAGTGATGCTGAGCTATCCAGATGGGACATTCAGCGTCAGCAGTATCTCGAGAAGTGGCATTCCAAACCGCGCAGTACGAAGATCACGATTGATGACGAATGGAAACAGAACATCGGTACCTTGCCGAAGAAACCCAAGTTATAAGAGGCCATTTAGATTAGACAGCAAGATAGATATTGCTTGCCGACGTTATAGACTACCTAGACCAGCCAACAAGACGAGGTTCATTGTTGTTGTTTTCGATATTGTGTCTCAAAGGGCTTTCATGCCAATGGAGCACTGGATCATATGACGCGTTGGAAATGATCAAGTAAACAAGCTCACGTAGCTGAATTGCGGTTCAAACTACCCACAAACAAGCATTTGATCGTAGACACGGATCCGCTGATTCAAGTAACTCTTCGTCATGTGCATGCTTTTCCTATGTGATTTTAGGGCTTATGACCGATCGTGGACTCAACTACGCGACTGAACCAATGTATAAGTGAGCTTGTGGAGTCAGCCGTAAACGTCAAACAAGGTGTCATCATCGTCTCGCACAGTTGGTCGGGTCTGCCCGTAAGCAGTGCGCTAGCAGGATTAAGCCGGGTCGAGAGCCCAAGTCAGGGCAAAGAAGGTGGTGTGATAAAGCTTATTTTCATCTCGGCGTTTTTGCTGGATATCGGTGAGAGCCTAATCGGCGCTTTTGACGGGACCCCCTCCGGATTGGTATATTCGGGATGTAAGTCTATCTTTTCTTCACTGTCCTTAATTTGCTAGGAGAATAGAACATTGATATCTGGGTAAGATCGACTATGACACGGTAACAGCTGATGATCTATTTACGCTTGTGTTCCACGATGTGCCGGATGGACAGGAGTGGGCTAAAGCTCTCCGGCCACATGCATGGGCGACGAAGAATTCCCCTGCGACTGGGAGTGCGTATATTGATATCCCTGCCACGTTTATTTCGTGTGAGAAGGATCGAGCGACTCTGTTGTTGGTACAGGAGTTGATGGTGGAGAAAGGCCGGGGCAAAGGGGCTAGTATAGATACTGAGAAGATCAAGACCGGTCATACCCCCTGGTTGGTGGATCTTGACCGGGTTACGTCTTATATCCGAAGACAGGTTGGGGATGATGAACAGACTATTTAGCAAGTCGGCTAAATGTGTATCAATTAGATAAAATGGCCCCAAAGTAACTAGGATAGTCATTCTGGATGTGGCTCCGGGCATGAAGAACGCCACTAATATTCAAAACTCGCTCGATGCAAACATTCAGGGTGTTTAACATGCATTAGAGTTTATATTTAAACATAACTATAGTCTTCCAACATCGCTGTGGTAATGTATATTGATACAGTAGGAAAATAGTATGCCACCTTACAACACCTTTGCACTCCGAATCCCAACCTGCAACACCTCAAAGCCCCACTGCTGCATCTTAAACCCATCAAAAACCCCATGAGGATCCAAAAGAACCTTTGGACTCTCCATATGACCGGAAATCCGCTGCCACCGCACCTTATCCTGACGGAATTCTTCCCAGTCGGTATGCAGCACCAACGCGCTGCATCCAAAACACGCTGTTTCGATAGACTCAGTCACAGTAACCATCTCCGGATGACAATCATACAGCCGAAGGGTACTCTCGCTGCGATCTGCCTGAACATGGGGATCATAGATGTTGACCCGTACCCCGTTGCTGGTCAACGTTCGTATTAAGCCCAATGCCGTCGTCGTCCGCGTATCCATCACATTGCCTCTCGAGACGAATCCGAGGACCGCGACACGCTTTTCCTTCACGTCCCCTAGCCGGGTGACCAATCGCTTGACGACTCGATGCCTTTGGTACTCATTAATCCGAAGGACTGCCATCCAGTAATCGACCACCTCCTGCAACCCCAATTCTCGGGCCAGGTACACCAGGCAAAGCACGTCGGATTGCAGGTTCGACCCGCCGAATCCTAATCCCGATCGCTGACTTAACCCGAGGGTCTCCGCGACATAATTGATATTGGCGTTCGTTGACTCGCAGAGGACACTGAGGGAATTAAGGCTGCTGATCTGTTGAGCAAGCAGGGCGTTTGCCGCTATTCTGCCTAGTTCCGAGCTCCATGCATCCATAGTGACGATGCGATCTTCCGGGACCCATGAGAGGTACAATCGCTTCAACGCTGTCAGGGCTTCGGGCGACATGTCTTCCGAGAAAATATGACCGATGATAATACGGGGCGGATACAGGAGGTCTCGGATTGCTGCGCCGGGAACGAGGAAGTCGGGGTTGGAAAGGACATCGAAAGACGCAGTCGGCGAGGCTGTTTCTTTTAACTACTATCATCAGACATCCTCCGATTACTCTTTTTCCCACTCTATGAGGACTGGACACTTACGAGTTTCTTAAGCCGCGGCACGATACCACATGGCGCGGTACCTTTCTGTACTATGATCTTATGGCCGGTCGATACTTGCGCGATCGCCTGGATTGCTATCTCCAGTCGAGACAAGTCTAGATTGCTCTTGTCCCCTTCTAGGATACTGGATGGGGTATCCACCGACAGGAAGACCATGTCTGCCGCTGCCACGGCTTCATGGATGTTAGTCGAGAAGTTCACGTTGGCCAGTTTTCGCCGGCGCGGTGACACCGGCACGAGCTCCCCATTGCTTGTACTGTCACTTGAACTGTCTAAGCTGCCCTGGTCCTTTGGCGGCTTTGGCGGTGGTGATGGTGCTGGTGATGGCGGACCATTCGGCTCAAATATCAGATCCTCCAACCCCGGTTCAAAGACCGGAGGACGATCCGAATTCCACGCCGCGATGAGACGAGCGTCACTATCAACGACATAGAATTGAACGTGCGGATTCTGCGACGCAAGGACCAGCGCCGTGAGTCCACCTGAAGAAAGCAATTAGCGGCTATCCAACTCAATCGACACTACCAGCCGCACATACCCACATATCCCGCGCCTATCATACACGCGTTTCGAACATTCTCGACCTTATTACTCCGAAGCTGTGGTAATTCTATCTCTTCCATAACATCTGAGTACGTATTCCCTTTAACAACTACCCGGGGGCTCTCCTTCTGCTCGATGGCCTGGTATCGCCACCGCCGAAAGAAAAAAGTCAGCCCGGCGAGGACAAGCATAATGGGTATGAAGGGCATCATGGCCGGGAGGAGTGGTGAGATCCCGGACTGTTTCCCGTAGCTCTGACCAGCTTTGTATAATCTCGGGGCCTAAGCTGCCAGACGAGTGGGCACTTTCGTGTGGGTGCTGAATGGGTCCATCGCATCCGTGACAGGTATCAAGTAGCGGTCAGGTTACCAGCCACCTCACCATCTCCATTTATTTTCCGAACGCTGTCGATTGTGCCACCACTTTCGGTCAGGGTCAGTCAGACTGAACTATTAGACTTAGAAGATTCGTAATGCGATTCGGTTGGTCGTTGGGTTATTGTTGTCTGACTACGTGGCATGCGACTTGGCGCAGTGGATGCATATTGGGCGCTGGCTATTGGGTCCAAATGGTCTTAGTCGTGGGTGATTGATTTTTATTTGGATTTGCGAACCAGCGAGGGTACATGTCTATACTCTGTTTGTAATAGTTTCGCTGGATCCCGCAGCCCAAGCCGGAGCAGTTCGTGTGGTCTTCAATGTGACAAATTTTCTTCGGCCTCGTTATTATAAGGGAATGATGTGTCGCACAAAAGTAGAGCATCACATCTGGCAAAAATATATAATAGCGCAAGACAACCACGGTTCTTGGGCTGCCTGAAAACAGATATCAGCATCCTGTGTCCCGCCTATTCGAATATCGCGCTAAAAGTAGCCAAGCCTTTTGTTGATCTTCGAATTGCCTATATATAACCTCGTGATTAACACGCCAACACTACAAATTGAATGGGACAGCACTGCCCCTTTCACCCCATACAGGGTAAAATTGGATATCAAAAACTTGGATCGACCTTGCCTATCATTGCGTCCAACATCAGTCGTGTATCAAGGAAATGACCGAGACCTCTGACCGAAGAAAGGTGATATCACTGTTGGTTGACTTGTCGTTAGGTGCGCATTACTATATATACCTACCCCGATGCAGTGATCTATACAGTCAGTTGTAGTTATTATATAGGCCGCGTAGCTCGGCTATTCCTCTTTATGAGAAGGATGTAGGAACCTCTAAAAAGACTAAGCCTCACTCCTTCTATTGAGATTAATCGTGGCATTTCCACTTCAGTCTCCGTAAATAGGGGAATAGCTGGATCCTATAATAAATATTGAATAGAATCGCACACATATAGTAACCTGACTTCCCTATGTTAACTAACTCTCACCAAAGGACACAAATCTCTCCAAAACCTCAAATACCGGCTTAGTCCTTCAGATGTTCCTGAAACCATCGCAGACATTGAATGAATGCCGCCTCCTTGGTGCACACATCGACCCGTTTGTTGGGATCACCGCGAACCGCAAAGCTGGATGTGTGCATTAGCTCCGAAAACTCTTCATTAAAGTTCGTTTGAAGGGCCTGGAAAAATTTACCCATGAGTAACAACACTAAAAGAGTGATCTGGTAGGGCAGGCCCGTCTCCTTGAGGATAGCCTCACTCGTATGCTGCCGCTTCTCCGCTGGAAAAATAGCATCTGTCTCAGCGGCGGCGATGACTAGTGGGCCTTTTATGGCGCGTAGCCTGTCCTCCGTGATAAAGCTTGGATGTGCATTGAGCCTGACATCGATCTTCATGTCCGGTTGTAGGTGTCGCACGACATACTTGGCGCCGAAGCAGTGTCCTACTGCACCGACTTTCTGTATCTGATGTCAGTTGCCAGAGCGCATCTTCTTCTATGGATGGTAAAAGGCCCATATACCTTGCAGCCGAGTACTGTCCGCATCTCCATTTGGCAAGTGTCGATTATGGGATCGATGTTTGGGGGCAGGTGCGTAGCCCCATCGGATGATAGCCACCATTGTACCATGATTTCATGTCAAACCCGTCCGGCTGGTTGAGAGGGACAAGGTCTCCGTCAAATAATCCTGGGACCATGACAACTTAATTTCTAAGTTAACATTTTGTTCTTGCACTGTTCGAAAGAACTCACGGTAACCGTTCGCTGCGAATTGGTCCGCAATGAGCTGGACATTGATAAACTTGTGTCCAATGATATCGGTTAAACTGTATCACTTGCATTAACCTAATGCACAGAAGCATGAACGAGAAATTCGATATTTACATCAAGATACCCTTCTCTGTTGATTGATTGTCGGGGTATACAGTGTATATACTTCGAAGTCGCCGAGCTGGGACAATCTGCCCTTTGCAAAGCCTTGATGCTAGGTAGCCTTGTAGCAACAGGAACCTGGGGGCAATGAAACCATGCTGGAAGAAGGATATTTGGCTCCTGAGTCGAAAAGAATGACCCTCTTATAGAAGTATTTGGTCAATTTATAGAAGATGAACTTTCCTCGTCCTCGAATATCCCCAATTGCTGCTCGGCCGAGTTTAATCTAGACCGTAGATATCTCCGGAGCATAATAGGGGATTCGGCCGAATATCTTCGTTATCTCTTCTTTTTATGCTTCGTTCCTTCCTTACTACATTCTAAGTTCTTCAAAGGCCTGGAATAGATTTCGTTGTCGTGTTCTGCAGTAGCGATGTTCCGTATATGGTCTTCCAGCGCACCCCCCAGTGAAGCGTGCGGGGATGACAAAGAACAGACAGCCCATGACCCAGCATATCTTGTCAGGTGGGATAAAGATGATTTGCTGAACTCCCAGAATTGGTCTGTCCCGTATAAATGGTGAGTGACCTTTCAGCAGGGCTTGTTGGCCCTGTTGGGCAGTCTCGGCTCAAGCATCACCACCCCTGCCGATGATACCATAGCCAAATACATAGGGGTGAGCAAGGAGGCTGCGGTTTTGGATATTTCCCTGTATCTGTGAGTAGGATTACTACTGTACTACCGGGGCAATGGCTGACTGTGAGCAGGCTGGGTTTCGTGACTGGACCAGTCATCTGGGAACCGATTTCAGAGATTTGGGGACGCAGAGTCAGCATTTTGCCGGCAGTATTGTGACAGGCTCTCGTTTCGATCGGAACAGCAGAGGGAAGAAATGCAGCGTCGGTCTTTATCACGCGCTTCTTTGCAGGCATTTTCGAGTCTGCATCGATTAGCAATGTGATAGCAGACCCGAGGAATAGCAGTTAGCCTGTATGCCGTTGCAGTAAATGGAGGTCCATCTCTAGGGCCCATCATCGGTGCCGCACTCATATCAAACCCCCACCTGAACTGGTGCCTGGACTGAGTACATCTAGGCAATCTGGGGTCTCGTTAATTTCACGTTGGCATTCTCTTTCCTACCTGAAGTATACCCTTTAGTCCTTCTCAAGAGAAAGGCCCAGCGACTTCGAAAAGACACGGAAAATCAAAAATATTACCACCCACACAAGCATATGAATCTCGACATCTACTCAATCCTAACCAAACAAATCAGCCACCCCCTGTTAATGCTTTTAACTGAGCCTATTGTGGCATGCATTGCATTCTATGCTTCTTTCGTTTACGGCATTATGTACCTCACCCTCGAGCTTTTGCCAATAGTATTTCAAGAAATTCGAGGTTGGGATCCAGTCATCGATTCTCTCCCATTTCTAGCTTTGTTAATCGGAGTCATTTCCTCCGTAAGCATGAACATCTAGATCCAGTTCCGCTACAATTGAATCACTCGCACTGCAAACAAGCCCGTCCCCGAGGCACGACTACCACCCATGGCATTTGGGCGGTCTTATTTGTCGCTGGAATGTTGTGGTTTACATGGACGGCAAAGCCTCCACATCACTGGATCCTGCCATGCCTGGCTGCTATGTTTATTGGTATCGGATTCAATTGTATCTTTCAACAGTCCCTGAACTTCTTGATTGATGTATACCGTATTTACGCAGCGAGCTCTACAGCAGCCGTCACATTCCTCCGAAGCCTTATGGCTGTTGGGCTTCCCCCGACTGCAAAACCCATGATACGAGCTCTGGACGTCGGTCCCGCTGTTTCGATTATTGGGGCCGTGGCTGCTGTCTTGCTGCCTGTTCCCTTCCAGTGCATGAAGCATGGTCCTCAATTGCGGAAACTATCGAAATTTTCCCTGGCGAATCCTATAATTAGTGGAATGGATTTGATGACGAGAACAGCGAGCGCAAATTTTATGCAGCGGTATTCAACCAAGACTGTCCTGCAATTTAGTTTCTCCCCGGAGCCAATGTTAAGGCAACTTGCATCGTCTCATTTTCTATTCGCCCCAGTACAAAATCCCATGCATTTTCTAGAAATTTTCGAAGTCACAACTGAAAAGCCAGTTATCTGCAGCGCTAAAATCAACGCAGTCGTCGAATAGATTGAGACCTTCCGAGATGTCTGAAACTGAATTTACTGGAGCTTGGGATTCCACTTCGCTTATCTTACTAATGCTAGCACTGCTAGACTTTGCTCCTGTTGAATGTTCGTAATTCTGTGTCTAATGCTGCCTCACATAATTAATAAAGCGCAGTGCCCCTTCCGCTGCTTCCTTTGCTTGTATATCTTGACGAGGCAATCCAGAACAGTGCGCCTTGATCAGGTGGAAAGCTGCAGATGCCAGCCAATACATGGAACCCCCTGGCCTAGAACCATCACACGTTCCCGCACTAGGTCTACCGTGTGCTCGAGAAGTCCATCTCTGCTTCCTTATTGTGCAGTAAATTATCGATAGGGTCAGACGACTTGAGTGCATCAAGACGCATGACCAACACCGAACGAAAGGCATCTCTTCAAAAGTTGAAGAGCTGAAGGGAGTCGGGGGAGATAAATCTCGATAGTAATACATAGTCCAAAGTACTGTTTGTCTTCTAATAGTTCGAAAGTATTGGGATCGCAGATCCTGATCGGGAAGCTCCTGTAACACAATCATCACCTGCTCGTGTAAGGTCAACTTGTAGAGCGTTTCAGGTATAGCAGATATTGACTTGCCAGACCATTCAATCGAGCCATCAATAAAATCCTGAAAGCTCTGCATCCAATGCTTTGCCGTTTCCGGTCCTACCGCACCTCTGATATTATTTACCATTTTGTCTCTATTTGCAACGAATGATGTCGTTGCATTGCGCATAATAATGAAGTTTTCGAATACTCTTTCGTCGATTTCTCCTTCGGCACGGCCATGGTCATTTCGTGAAAGGCTTCGTCATCGATGTGCATCGGCAGCAGACAGTCCCAAGACCCTTCATCCAATATGGGTTGCATCCTGCGATCAGAGTACTCCTGGAATTCCATTCAAGAATCGCATACCACTAGCGCCGGCGCAATTCTGCTTCAAAAAACCGCATGTCCTGGCTTAGAAGTATTGGCTCGCGGTGTAGAGCGGCAGTCATGGCTAAACGTACGAGGGTTCCTATAGATAACCACCCTTTCTTTTTTCCCATACGGCTCATTTTTTTTTTTGGCGAGAAACAAGGCCACGTGGGTTTGTAAAGTATCAAGTATCAGGCCTTTCTGACTCTGGGCATTCGGCCATGATTCGGCAGCTCGGATCCATACTTTTGCTTGCTTCCGGGCGGCCAAGCTGCGACTAATCAATGCGTCCTCATTCTCGGAAAGAAAACCATTGACAGTCGCCATAACAAGCAGAACTTGAACCACCCCTACTCTCGGTCGTAGTTCGTGGCAGCTCCCAAAGACAATCATAGCGCTTGAAAAAGGTGGGAACGTGGAACGCTCGATAGGTGTTTTCAAACAGGTTGATATACGCTTGAACGAGACGATCGGCTTGCACCCGCGGGGGCATTAACTATATCAACTTCTCCTTGTCCGGAGAAAATGCAAACTGCGCCTTCTTTTCCGATTGTTTCAATATGGGATCAGAGAGGGCCATTCCGATTTTTTGACGTAGGACTGCATTTCACACTCTTTGTATGGAACGGTGGGAGCAGGTGGTTATGTGTGAAGGAGGGCGTGTCTGTGCTTTGCGGACTTGTTCTTGCCAGCATCGGGATCTTCACTTTCTTCTGTCGCCGGGCTATTGTCGGAAGAAGAAAATGTGCATGTTTCCTCATGTTCGGTCTTTCGGCATTGGACACAAGGCCACTGACGGTCGCACTTGACTTTGTGCAGCCAACAATCGATGCAGGACAGTATTGGGCTTCGTTCTTTGTGGGCCATTCTTCTGTTCAGTGAGGGTGACTTCTTCCTGTGGCTTCTTTCTTGAACAGGCGTGACAAGCAGATATCGACCGTGATACTCTAAGTCAATTTTGACAAAATAACTAAGAGCCATTTTCATCAGGAAATACATCCCTCTAGCAGACAACCACTCCAGAAGAACTTCTGAATAGCAGATCAAGCTAGGGTTGCAACTGGCTGACGCTAAGCCCACTTTGGCTATTCAGTCCGACCTCTAGATTATTAACAGCCGGATCTATCCTTTCGTGATGAAGCAATTCTCGGACTTAACGTTCGGGGCTCGACGAAATAACATCTAGCTCCTCTGCAATCTCGGCCAACATTTCATGGCATCAAGTCAGTCCCCCCTGGATTGATAGTAGGTAGAGACTCGGACGAAAATCATCAGGATATCAGATAGCCACTGAATATATCATGTCTAGTTCTCTCAAACAAAGGATAATCGTCCGGAATGACAAACAAGCACTCTCTTTCAGGTGCATGCGGGCCATATGACCGCATGGATGCCCTCGCGAAAGGGGAAATCCAACCAGCCGGTATCGACTTGAACTACATTACGATCGACTATCCATGCGATATATTCGACCGCATGATCGGAGGGTCGGAGTTTGATGCATCGGAAACGTCCTCTTCGGAGTATATCTGCCGATACGCTGATGGCGAAAGGGACCTCATTGCAATACCTGTCTTTCCGTCGCGTTCGTTCCGACATAACGGTATATCTGTAAACTGCAAATTTGTTCGAAATCCCTCGGATCTAAATAGCAAACGCATCGGTGTCTAGCTGTACACCATGACAGCTGCGGTGTGGATAAGGGGTGCTCTGCAAGATATGGGCGTCGATTATCTACCGTTACATGGGGCGAGGGTGTCTTTGAGAAACCGAGTCCTCATGGCAAAGCCACAACTAAGCATCTTCTGTGACCCGTTAACCGCGTGCCAAATAAATCAATGATATCGCTCAGTCAATGTCTCGAGGATAGCGACATTGCCGCGACGATTAGTGCCAACTTCCCTTCCTGTTTAGGGAAAGCTCCACATATTGAATTTCTATTTCCTGACGTCCGCCAAACCGCAAAGCAATATTATCTACAAACCGGGATAGTTCCTATCATGCATCTAGTGGTGATTAGACGGAAAATTGTGGACAAGCACCCGTTTGTTCCAACTACGCTATTCAATGCTCTGAATGACTCGGAAAACCTTGCTTTGCACCGGTTGAAGTTTGGCAGCACACATCGGTACATGCTGCCGTTTCTGCTCTCGGATCTGGAGGAGGTTGAGGATCACTTTGGTGGTGACCCTTGGCCCTATGGTCTCGAGGCAAATCGGAAGCCTTTAGAAGCTTTGGTGTCCTACCTTGAAGATCAAGCCATGATCTCTCAAAAGATTCCACTGGAGCAATTATTCGCGCCTGTTTACGACAATAATTTGAAGAAATAAATTTAGGCCTTCCTAACACTAGGCGCCTGAAGCTCTAACGATCAAAGTGATCTATACGTGGAGGGCGGTAGTGAATACAATACTTTTTGCTTTTTGAGGCCTTCTCCTTGACCTCCATTGCCAAGGTTTACTCGGGTCATCATGGCCTTAGAACTATTAGATTTGTATGAATTACTCCATTATAAATAATCATGAATAATTCCAGAGAGTCCTCACTGGATGCTATATCACAGCTTACGTGACAATTTCAATAATCCCGGATAGGCAAACAGAATGTGTGTAACCTTCACCATCCCAGAATAACTACTTGTATTTATTTGCACTAGTGACAATAAGTAAATGTTACACAACATGGATAGACCACGTCGAAGGTACAAAGACCGGAACCAGCTCCTTTCCTCTCAAGAGATCTCAGTTATCAAAACAAAACCGATATATACACAACTAGAAAAAAGCTACAGTCTCGATACACAATGTCTCAGCCGAACTTCAAAGTCATCATCGTTGGCGCATCCATTGAAGGACTCACCCTAGCTCATTGTCTATATCAAGCAGGGATAAACTACCTCGTACTTGAGAAGCAGAGTGAAACCGCCCGGCGAAAAGATGAACCGACGGTTATCATGCCGAATGGGGCACTGATTTGGGATCAATTGGGGTTGCTGGACCAAATGGAAGGGCTTTTGGAGCCTATAAATAAGGCCTACTTAGCATTCTCAAATGTTAAGACATATGAGCTCAACTTTCCTGAAGTCCTGCGCGAATGGTGGGTCGATTCTGCTTGACCGGTATATCAATTTCTGACTGTAGACTGTAGGTTTGGGTACACCCCGGCCTTTCTGAGCAAATGAAAGCTCATCGGGGCGTTGTGTAACCATTTGCCACGAAACGGCAAGGTAAAGTTCAATAGACGCATCGTACGTCTAGAAGAGGGAATTAATTGTATGCGTGTCATAACCTGGGATGGGTACTGGTACGAAGGGGATCTGGTCGTTGGTGCAGATGGTGTACACAGCAGGGTACGAGCGGAAATGTCTAGGTTATCAGCCCTGCCGGAGCTAGCAATGCAACTTCATAAAGGTACGTGAGCAAGCCTATTTGATTCCCCAAGCCATGGCTAAATCACACTGTGGTTTGCAGGTATGGCAGTCGAATATGCACGTATATCTGGGGTTTCCACGCAACGTCCTATCGGAAGCGGCAGCACCATGTCAATCCATTGTCGAAACGGCCGGACCGTGATGTGTCTCGCGGGAAGGGACCAGCGGATGTCGTGGAATGCCTGCATTAAGCTGGATCGAACGTACCTATATGGTCGTGCACCTGAAATCTCGGCGAAGGAAGTGAGACAACACTGCGAGGGCTACTCGACGATGGTATTTTGCAGAATATATCAACGTCGCAAGTGTGGGGGGGGTCAGAAGATGGTTGAAATGACACCGGTGGAGACAGGGTTGCTTCAGAAATGGTACTGGAGGGACTGCGTCTGCATTGGCAGCAGCATGCACAAGGTAAATTATTCTCTCGGTTTCTCTGGGATACAACTAACGATAATTGCTAGTTGCCGCCTAACACCGTACTGGATGTCAATTGTTCCATTGAGGATGCTGCTGAGCTGGCTAACGTGTTGTACAAATGCCTTCATGGAAGAACCAAGAAGCCATCTAGGGAAGAGCTGGAGGAAGTCCTCGCGACATTCACAGAAGGCCGCGTCCAGCGCATGATGCCCATTTTTCAGGATGCTAAACGTGCAATAGATTACATGGCTCCATCGGGGCTCGTAACAAGGCTTGTTGCACGGTATTGCCTGCCGAGCAATGACTACTTGATAGCAGGTTGGGTCTCAAAACATGTTGCATGCGGGACTGTTCTCAACTTTATTCCATATCCACAGCGTGCTAGACCAGCATCGTCTGGGTTCGGACCGAACCGGGGCAGACCGTGGGGCGTCCCCTTGCTTATAGCGTTTGCGGTCGTGTTATCGTTAATTTTCCTCAGTACTAGCATATTATCTGGCTCAAACTACACACGTCGGTTGTGAATCCGCCATCGCGTCTTACGGTTAGTCAGGGCAATCCTAGTGAGTATAATTAATAATTCATCATATTATTAATAAGCAACCCTCGTATAAGAAGAAAGTACATACTACCCGAGCAGGTACATTAAATCTGGTCGCAAGAGGATGTTTCCTCATGCGGGAGAAAACGTCCTGGAAGATGTGATTTCGCTTTTCTTCGGTATTTTTGACCCATTCGTCATAGGTATCAACAAACTAAACTACTTCAGTTGACTGGAATCATTAAAATGGCTTAGATCTACCCCAAGGAAGATCATTGGTATGCCAAGAGATCGTAAACAAGATCCCTGTCATCTTGCGCATCGCATCTCACATGACCCTGCCCGCCCCTCACGTCGCAATCCTCGACTACAACACTCATCCTCCCAACCCCTTCCTACCGACTTATATCTATAGTTTACTATAGACACGATGACGAGATCCCTACCCCGCATCGCCTGCTTCCACGGTGGTGGCTCCAACGGCTCCATTTACCACGTCCAATGCTCGCAACTAGCCCGACTACTTCAAGACGACTTCGAGCTCGTTTTCTTCGACGGTCCCTTCGAGAGTGGTCCCGGGCCCGGTGTCCTCCCCGCCTTCCGCGATAACAAACCCTACCGGTCATGGTTCAAGAAAGGTGAGAAAGGGTTCGACTTGGCCGACGGCAGCGGATATGATATATCGGGTCGGGATGGCGTGGAGCGAGTATGGGGGTTGATGCAGGCAGCGGGGCCAGGCGGGGAATGGGTTGCGGCCATGGGATTCAGCCAGGGGAGTCGAATTGTGGGCGGACTTTTGCTAGATCAACAACGGAGGACGGCAGCGGGAGAGCTGGGGAGTTACCCGAACTTGAAGCTGAAATTCGGGGTGCTGTGCATGGGTGGTGGAGCGCCGATGGTGTCGGAAATTGGACATCGTATGTTTCGTTGTGTTCCGTTGCTTAAATTGGAGGATTAATACATGGTTGTAGGAATGGCCGATCCAGAATCCACGGAGGTGATTCGGATCCCAACGCTACACGTCCACGGGTTGAAAGACATGTTTTTGGGGTTGGGACAGCATCAGTACGCCACGCACTACGACCCACATACGGCGAAGTTATATGAGGTCGATTACCATCATGCGATGCCGTGGGTCAAGCATGAGGTTGAGGGATTGGCGGATCGCATTCGCGAGATCCATAGGGATTCGAGTCGGGCCTCATAGGATCGTCGAGAATGCTACGGGTGGCAATTAAAGAATATGGGATGGTGAATAGAGTATATCAATATCCCGTCGCTGTTTCACGCTGTCTTCGGTGCTGACCGAGTCTAAGATAGGCGTTATCGATTGACATCCAGGGGAATTAAGATGGCTTTTCGGGCTCTGTTATTTAGCACTAGATCAACAGATTGACTAGATTTGTCTCCGATTCTATCACACGCTCATGCATAGCGCTCTGTCTTCGTTGAGATTTCTCTGTTTCTGTATTTACTTACCTAACCTATTCCGTCTCAAGTAAAGCGAGTTCTATTTAGAAGGCTTGGTGGTTGAGGAGATATATAATCCCTCGGGAAGCGTGAGATCGCTGCAGGGCTGCACCGGAAGGTCGTTCCGAAAAACGTTACAGATTTTTGCTTCACATCCCATTCCCTTCAACACATTCTTCGACATCCTCCTTTCTTTGCTTTACATATAATGCGGACTAACCGTTAAAGCTAAAGGAGATCCTGCCGTGGAGCCACTCGGTTAACGCAATATGACTCCTCGAGTCCGTCGGAGGCGCCAATTAGACAAGTTGGCGAATGCGTAATTATACCCCCATCAACAGCTTGCTTTTAGATGGGAGAGAAGAAGCTGGCCGTTAGTTTGGCAGATGTGTGCAGTATAAGAAAAGAAAGGTCAAGTGCTCGGGAAAGAATTCCTGTGAATCTTGTATAGCCCGTGACGCAATGTATCTTTAACCAAGCAGAAAAGAGGGTTATTGTATCGGAAAAGTAGTTGCTTACCCAGATATACGGAACCGCAGTAAACTAATCATGGTCACTGAGATCGGGGTTTAGGATACCTGCAAAACGGTCTTTATTATATACATGGAATGTGCCGTATGCAGATGATGGGGAATAACACGGTCATTTTTCGTCGTTCTGTTGCTGGTTGGACGCGAACCGCGGTTGAGCCAGGTATGGAATTCCGATCGACGTTTAGCGAATCTTCGAATTTCACTTGATTATCTCAGCTGCGCCGTCCCAGTGGCCTCGAATGTGGTTGAGGACAGGGGCTAAACAATGCCCGTCTGCGTGTTTGTTGACGTTTTGTCTTCAAGGTGTTGGACTGAAGGTTCTTCTTCATTCAGGGATATCCCGTCAGAAGCCCCCTGTCCCTTACACCAAGGACTGGGTATTCGGCAAATCAGTGAGACCGAAGAAAGCATATTCCACAGAACACGGTAGTATCTGAGGCTAGAGTTATCCTGGAGGAAAGCGTCTAAGGGAATTAGTCATGTTACTGGACCCTTTGAGGCTCCACCCTCCAGCACGATACTCAAATGCAAAAATGGATAAAGGTTTTAGATCATATGGCGAGCCATGCCACGATTCCTTTCGAAGCGCCAAGTCAATAATTCACCACTATGATACATAAACATACCTATTTAGTGAAACTCAAAACCAGCGTAAGGTTCGAGGTAGCGAGAAGATATCAGGTGTTTGCCCGAACAACTGGGTTCCACGGACGTGGGTCTATTTAACCTCTCGGGGTTCCATAACTTCTGGGCCTGGACAAATTGAGTGGACAGACAGCACGTCATCACGCTAGGAGATACGATTTAACATGGACCTTCGAATGGTCGCTTTCTCTTAGTGGGGTCCAATATTCCTACACTGGTGATTCTGCGGTGGAATCCAGACCGGCCCACGTGCGACCTAGCCCTACGTTGATAATAATCACAACGATGAGCGCTTCTGCTCAATCCACCAGCTCGGAGGGTTTACGGTAACTTTCAATCGTGTAGTAGTCACGCGACGGCAAAAATCCTCCCTATGTCATTGTTATGGCTTAAGCTGTCCCAGTCTCCCACTGACTTTCCAACGATTCGTACTTTGATTTCGACAGATCACAAAACCATCGTTGGAAGGATACACGACTGGATACTATTGAGAAAGGGGTTTAACTTCACAATCAATTATAACTATCGGACGGTGCACTTACTGATTTAACGTTAAAGTTGTTTCACCATGCCTCACTCGTCCCTTCATCACGAACCGAAGTTCTTTTCCCACCTGAAAGACCATCTGCGATGGGGTTCAAAGAAGTTCGAATACGCCAACGCCGTGTACTATCCAAGCTGGAGAGTTTACAGCGGTCAGATACCATCTTCTCTGAAGCTATCAGTCATATCGCATGTGTTCTACGGATTCCTACGGTACGTCAGACAAGGCTCGTCGTAATTGATATTTACTTACTGCTTTTAATAAATAGACCCCTCGAGGACGGATCAATATGTGTAAGACCAAGAGCGGACAGATTCTAAAATGGAAATGCTAATGATTGACCCTAGTCTCTCGATAAATATGTGGACACCCAAATCCGTGTCGATGGAGAAAACGGTTGCCTCAACGCCTTCAAGAAGTTGAAGGGAGAACACTCGCACCTAAAGGTGCTTGTCTCGTTTGGAGGTACTAGTGGTAGCTCGACCTTCCCAGTGTTAGCGGCAGAGGAAGGCTCCCGACGCACATTTGCATCAGCTGCGAGGGACTTGGTTGATGAATACGGCTTTGATGGCATTTCTGGTACGTCTGGACATGTTCATGCCCCAACCATAAGTGAACATACACTGAACAAATGCAATGGCTAGTTGACTGGGAACATCCGTCAACCCAAACACAGGGGGACGACTACGTACAGCTCTTAGCGACCCTACGCGAATACTTCCCAACACCGGGGTACATACTAACGTCAACATTACCTGCAGGCGAGTGGTGTCTACGCAACATCGATCTCGTCGCAACCTCTCGGTCTTGCGACTTCATCAACCTCAAGGCTTACGACTTTGCGGGCAAGTGGACGGAGGTCTCCGGCCACCAGGCACAACTAAAGAGCCCACCAAAGTCCGATGATAAGCTACCAGAGTACTCAGTTGAGAGCGTCATCCGCTACCTGAAGTCGCATGGTGTCTCGCTGAAGAAGACCTTACTTGGTATACCCGTATATGGGCGCTCGTTCCTGGGCGTTACCGGTCCTGGTCAACATTTTGTAGGGCAGGGGGGAGAGAACGGGATGATTGAGTACAGAGATCTTCCCAGACCGGGAACTCACGAGATTGTGGATGAGCAGCTTGGCGCAGCGTTTTGTGTTGGGACTGATGGCGGGTTTGTGTCTTACGATAACCCTGAGACGGTCGAGATGAAGGCCAAATACGTGAAATCTAATAAACTCGGGGGATTCTTCTACTGGACGGGGAGTTTCGATGCAGAGGACTCTACGCGGAGCTTGGTGGAAACCGGGTATAGGTGTTTGAATTCGTGATTTTTAACTAGCCATCGTGGTGTTCTTAGGGGTGAGTATAATGGAGGAGCGTGTTAATGGCGACAAATTTACAGAATGACTCACTCTTCATCGAGAAAATCTTCACTCAGTGCAGAATCCTTAAACATTAAACCTAAGCTAGATGCTGCTTTGCATATTCCGTCACGGACAAAGCAGATAAACCACTCTGATAATTCCACGTTGTGGACAATTCCCATGCGACACCACGGCCCTCACCAAAGACCACTTGATACTTGTACAATGAGTTTTCCGGCTCCCTAGAGAGATCCGCCTTCGCAGCCTCAACCGTCCGCACGCTCTTTTGAAAAGTCTTTCCTGTGACCTCTTCCACTATCTGTGCCAATTCTGCGTAGCTAATAGTGTCTCCAGCAATGTAGATTACTTTATTGCTGAACACTGTCTCGCGGTCCGCACCAAGCACTAGCTCCGCAGTGAGCCACCCAATATCCTCAGGCGCAGTCACAGTAACTTTCGTCTCCCAGCTACCTAATGCACGTATCGAATCCTTGTCGATATTGATAACGCCAAACGAAGGCTCAAAAAGGAAGCTTATAAACATCCCGGTGGAAATAATCCCCCACTGCGTTTCAGACTGGGAGCGGAGAAGATTGCGAACATCCAGCTGCTCATCGAAAAGATCCTGCGCCGACCCCCGTCCAATAACATCATAGTCCACGCCAAACTGCCAGGGAATGTATCGTGGAGCTTCAGCAGCGAGCACAGCGCGAGCTAGTTTGATCTGGGTGCCACGGCCGGCAACGAAGCCAGTACACCCGATGATTGTGTCATACTCGCGGAAGGTTTGGGCGAGTGATTCCTGGGAGTCGTTGACAAGGTCCCCTGGGACGAGTTGGATGTTTAGATCGCGTAACGAGGATAGTTCACGGATTTTCACTGGCTGCGTTGATAAGATGCTTGAAGGTCGTAGGAGGACGGCGATAGCGATGCCTTTTGATTGTGGGTGTTGGGCAAGGGAGAGCAGGATTTGTGTGCCTAGCTCTCCTGCGCCAAGAACAAGGATTCTTTCGATGCACATGTTGAGAAGACGAAGGCACAACCTAGGCGTTACTTCTTTGCCACTTAAGGCAAGAGGCGCACTTGGGTGCTTTAGTTATACAAATGGTGTCCTGTATATTAATTAATAATTCTCGGAGACTTTACGGGCGGATTACGATCGGCTTCGCCGTGCCTTTCGGCGTTTATGTCCGTCATTGCATGATGATCAAAAATTTGTCATATTGTCTTGGCAGGGCGGTTCACTGAAACAGTTCTAGCAGTAAGCACCGTAAGACGTCAATATTAAATTATAGTGGAGAAATAGGCCTGATCAAGTCTGGCGCAGGTGTACGCTAGAATCGTGACACTACACATCACTAGTGGGTCCATATAGCATTGGCGTCCGAAGCTAAATACCAGCGAGAAAATTGAATTCTACAATTCCGTTCCCATTATCATCAGAAGTAGCAACAGGCTATCGGTTATGCCTTGACCACCTCCCATCTTGACCAGCCGAGATACCCCGTAAGGCCGGAAGTATAGAACGTCGGCCGGTGATGTTTGGTCAACGGATACCCGTTGAATAGTCTCTGAGGCAGATCAGGGTTAGACGTGAAATATCTACCAAATGCTGCCAAGTCTATACGGCCTACTCGGTTGTCAGTAAATCATTGTCGAATTTTCTTAATATGGGAGAACTCCCCTACCTTCTTTAATGGCCTGTGCTGCAGATGCGGCATCATAGCCACCGGCTCCAATAACCGGGGTAGTCTTGAGAATGTGTCGGAATGGCCAGATAGAGGCAGTTTCACCTTCCTGAGTGGTATCACTGCTAGTAGTCCGCTGTATTGCTCCGGAAAAGGCACCCTCCTGGCTCATCTGGTCATACCGCGGTTCCACTATATGCACGTATGAGAGCTGTCTCTTCTCTAACTCAGTCGATAACGCGGAGAATGTTGCAATGCGGTTACTGTCCTTTGTCTCTTGGAGGACATGACACGGCGCCAGACGGATGGCGGTTCTATCACTTCCAATGGCACTGATAACGCCATCAATAACCTCAAGAGCAAACTTCCGTCTACCTGCAATTGATCCTCCGTACTCATCGGTTCGGGTATTAATGTTGTCGTGAGTAAATGAGTCCAGTAGATACCCATTCGCACCGTGAATCTCAACTCCGTCGAAGCCGGCAACCTCAACCGCCAAGCGAGCAGCATGAGAAAATTGAGCAACTACATCCTTAATATCCTGGATAGTCATGGCCTGGGACGGCATATACGATTCAGTCCCGTTGTCATCGCCAAAGAGGAGATGCTGACCAAGTAGGTGCGCCGTGGTGGAGCTCAATGGCGGCAATCCGCTCGTCTGACTAGGGACAGAAACTCGTTCAACGTGCCAGAGCTGGACATAGAAT
This sequence comes from Aspergillus hancockii, assembly GCA_001696595.2. Classification (NCBI taxonomy): domain Eukaryota; kingdom Fungi; phylum Ascomycota; class Eurotiomycetes; order Eurotiales; family Aspergillaceae; genus Aspergillus; species Aspergillus hancockii. The sequence continues at coordinate 8,892 of MBFL02000045.1, read as the reverse complement.
GTGCCTCCTTTCGCATGTACCGCATCTGTAATCGGTCGCCACCGGTTGCTTGTTCGGCTGTCCACAGGCCCGGTGTGCGCGGGAAACCTTTTCCGCGCGGGTGAACGACCGTTTCCTCCGAGATCAATGGTGCTCCTGGCGACGTTCGCTCGGTGTAATAGATGAGGGCTGTATCATTCGGGACGCCGTTTTCGTCTGAGGCTCGCATCCGTGTCATAGGAGCCAGTACAATCCGGTGTGATGGGCTCAACGACCGTAAACTGAAAGGTTGTGGGAGGATTTCTGTTGATGCCGCCATCCTATGAGTCTAAGTCGAGTGGGCCACTCTGATATATTAAAACTTGCAATATTGGGAAGGCCAGAAACTCTTCGACGCTCTAGCACAAGGCTCGGTGACTTTATCCTGGATCGACTGGCCAATAGAATCTGGATTACCAGCGGTGGAACTAAATCGACAAAATTCCATTGCTGATGAGAACAACGAGTAATCAATGGCGCAATATCTGATATGAATGCATTAATCATAATGTGTATTATTATTAGCTTCCTCGGCCAGCATATAGTGTCGCATATTACTAGCCGCAATAGACAAGATAAGGATTTGGGTCTGGGACGAGCGTTACATAAGACTTAGTCGGTATTCTGAATGCCCGCCCTCTAGTAGCCTATCCTATTAAGACTAGCCTGGGCCTTGCACCTTGACTACCAGCAATGGCAACCTCAAAAGGTATGGCATTTGTAAGATTGGTTCCTCAGGCAGGTCTACTGCTGACTAAGCGGGATATGCCGGTTTCCTTTCTTTCTTCTGTTTGCATTGTTTCCTCTTTTCGTGGCCCCAATAACTGGCCTAGGACATCTGACCTATAGTCTATCTTCAATTCCATAGCTTGGCGGGCGTGAGCCGTACCAGTGTGTTGTAGCAAGAGAACTTGAATTTGCTCTAGCAAAAGGCGTGTATCTAACCGGATCATTGTCTAAGACCCTACCTGAACATGACCTCCCAATTATAGAGCACGCGACTTGGGTGAGACAGCTCGAACAATCCCAATATCGACAAGACCAATAAGCAATCAGCAATCGTCTTGGAAGCTATCGATCATTCATACCCCGCATTTGTATGCCGCCTGTCTTTGTCGATCACAGCCGATACGCCACCCTGAGACCTAGCCTTGTCGTACAGGTCAAGTTGATTGTTCAACAGTGCATTAGTGCCTGCTCCGTACACTCCTCCAAGCTCGAATCAGACCTTGCCCCTCGTGATTTGGATTTTACCTTTTTCCACCTCCGCTCGGCGGCGGGTAGACCCTATAACATTGCGTGTTGTAGTTGACTAAGACGAGACATAGGGGTCACATGGACAACTTGTTGCGGGTCTTACATCTGTTCCCGGGGGTGCCCTGATCGAATTATTGATCCAACCCCTGTTACTGGAGAGCCGTGGTACTACCCAGCATCCAAAAATGGGAGATGGGATGTTTCGCGACCGAAGCAAACAGCGGGATCCCTCCCATTCGATCGCCGTATATTATCGTATCCTACGACACGTCGATTACTGATTCTTAAGTCCAATTGGTACATGCGATGTCGTTGGTATGCAATTGAATCCTCCTTTCTCCTGAAGTGGTCATAAAATGCATGGTTATACCGGAGGTCCGGAAAGCTAGGGGTTGGGTGGTGGCCCAAAGAATGAGTGACACGACCATTCCTCTCTTCACGCCTCCACCGGCCCCCATCAAAAATCCCGCAGACGAGACTAACTCAAAAAAGAGCTAGTAAATACAGAGCTCCCCTCCAAAAAGGAAAGGATAAGCCAACCTGCATCCCCAGACTTTCCCCGCAAAGGTCAAATCGGCGCCGTTCCGTGGATCATGCCACTAATTGGCCAACCGCATCGTAAGACTGACCGTCATATGATGCCCACATCCTCGATGTGACGTTTACACTCAATCACCCCACAGTCAGCGAGGAATCAATATATAGCGGAGTGAGTGAGCACTCTTGGGTAATTTCACTACATGCCAATTCAACCATTATTTGCATCTTAGATACTCTCACACGACTCTCACGATTTTCTATTATACCCTCCCCTCCCTTTACCCATATCGACACCATGGAGAGCAATCTGGACCGGTATAACTCCCAATGGGTGGCCTTCCACATCCGGGACCATATGGGAGACGGCGATATCACCGTCCGACACACCGTCATCGAAGGGTACGAAGCTCTTTTCATCCATCTAACTACATTTCCTATCCCAATACTAACAACCATACTCCAGCGGCGAATTTCACAACCCCGAAGACCGTAGAAAATCCCTCACCGAAGACGAAATCGACGAAGTCATCGTCCCGTCCGACGGTATCGGCGAAATCTGCGCCCACGGCCGTAGAGGCAGTGAGGGCCGCCTGGACCTGTTCCACGGCGACGCCAAGATCTGCGAGCTCCACTGGGACAATCGCGAGGGTCAGAAGCAGAATCTGGTCGAGGTGATTGACCGTAGTGATAAGTATAGGATCGAGCATGGGGGATGGAGCCCAGAGGTAGGACCTCTGGGACATGTCTACGTTGACATCTCGGCGAACAAGAAGTAGTAGCCTTCTCGTCGATGGGCTTTTTGCAGCTGTGCTGCGCGGAGTTTGGTTTGTTTTGGGGGATGTTTACTATTTGTTTTTGTCCGTAGGTTTTCGATGTCGACGGTTGATCTGTAGGCAGGAAGGAAGATTCGTTGGAGTTGGTGTAAGAGAGATCAAACGTAATCTGTATATAAGAAATCTCAAAAATACCCATCTTCTTTTTATTGACAAGCTGTGCTTTGTTGACTAAAATGGTCGCTTATAATTGTTTCCGGGGCTAGTATCACTACTTTCTATCATCATCATTCAAATCGGCACTTTTAATTGTAGTCGAATGGAGGCCAGGCGACCATGTTTTTGGTAGTAGGCCACAACGCCTTAATGTGTGAAAGCTATATTCCCCCTCCGTTCCATCTACTTCCAATTCAAAGATCCTATCTGACCGAATTCATATTAAAACACTAAATTCAATTGCAAGAACATGCGCTGCTCAAAAGGCGTAGATAGCGCAGCGTCGCTCCGTTCGGGACGACACCCCGGATAGTTTTAGATACCCTCATGAGCGAACAAGTATTTTACCTAGAGTCTCCACGGTAGCTGATCGCTGTGGCTGGAAAAAGAATATATGAATTAGCAGGTCATCTTTTAAGTTCAAACCAAGTTGGCGCAAATGACATAGGACCCAGGGTACGACCACGATGTATTTCTCAAGCGTTACACACAGCTCAAGATTACTGAACATGCACCGGCCAATTAGCAAATTTTGGATCGGGAAATAAATAAAATTTGGCTATGTTCAGAGATTCGTGGTCTCCGAGATACAATAGGTTGCGATAGATCAACGTACCCTTCTGATTTGCGCCATCAAGATTCCCTTTCAAAAGCCCGCATTGTTGGAACCACCGAGAAACACAACCTCTGGCCGTTTGAACCTCTTGGCTGATCTAGAATTTTCCGGTGATGATTGGTGTGTTGTCTGGCCCAGGGGGTGTGGCCTGTGATTTGATATTGCTCCTCTAAGAGTCGTAAAAGGTCTGGTGGGCAATTATAAAATGGAGGGCCCACCACAACTAATGAATGATAGACCGATCCTTATCGCGACGTCACGGAAAGACGTTACGGACACGCCTGAACTTTTTAAGTAATGTTCCATATTCTTTCGACGGCGGAATGTTATGAAGCGATCCAATGAAGTAGATATCGATCGATCGACTGCAACCGAGAGCACTGGTGTCTCTTACTCGCATCCGTGTCGCACTCAACCTTCATAGCGGAACGCGTTGAGATACGCGGCGACTCCTGTGGAGTTCGAATTTGTTAGAAAGTAAATTTACTATGAGCTAGTGAGTCTGCAGGTCTTACCAACATAAACCTCTATCGGGCACAAATTGAGCGAATCGGCTAGAAAGTAAAGTTGCTCTTTTTGTGCGCAAAAATAATGTAACTTATGGGAACTTTATCCCATCACTGTACGCAATATGTGCTTAGTTCTCCATTCAAACTTATTGTAGAGAGCTATTGGCGCACACAATAAAGGGCAACTCAGTCCTTGTTCTATAATGAAAGTTGTCGGAGGCGGTAATATCAGCAAACTCCGCTATGAGTGTCGACACTTAGTAGCACCATATAATCTATCTAAAGTCTAGGCTACAACTGTCATTCGATGAACTGAATATTTTTCTCATTGCAAATACTATGAGGCTGAGACTACTAGAGCTGAGAGCTGCGACACGCTATAGCGGTGGTCACAATCTCTATCTCACGTTTGGCACCGGATACTAAGCCATCCTTCACAATTATAACCATTGCCTGCAGCTCCGCCCCATCTCTATCTATCCTCATCAAGGCATACGCCCCATGGGTCTTCAGTACCTCTAATGTCAGCGATATGGCAGCGGCATGCCCGCGAACGGGCAAAGTTATCCGAACGGTCTACAAAAGGCGCCGGGCACAGACGACTAGACGATCCATGGTTAGGAAGCAGGGATGCGATCGTCACGCACAACCAGGACTCCGATGTGATCATGTCAAAGACTCATATCCACATGGAGGTTTTGAATGCAGCTGTGGAGGGCGCATTTGCAAGAGGGTGTTAATGTCCACCATCCATACTCCGCCGTTAAAGAGACGGTCCGACGACAAATCATTTCTTATATTATTGAGCTTTATGGCATAACAATGAGTATCGAAGCTGTATATCTATTTTCAAGGCATGAATGAGCGATAAGAGCCTTTAGGGTACTATATCCAGGACATAATATACTTTATGTTATTAAACCTCTGCTAGGCCTGCACTCAAGATCCAAGATTAAAATACAGATAAAAGAGAAATATATACAACGAATGGGAAATTGCTTGAGTCACGCGTAATGGGCAAGTGTAAATATCACTGATCAGTTAGTTCGAACCGATGTTCCATATTGGAATTTTGGTTATCCTGTTGGCGCAAACTGGTTGTAAAACCGACCTGTCTGTGTACCAGGTATTGACGAGCCAAAGGAGGTGCCAGAGAAGTTTCTCGACCCTGGGAACATCGTGATGCCGCTTTCAGCTCTGCTTGTTGGCCATGTTGAAAGACAGGCTCGTGGCGCTAAACCTTCCTGTCCAGTCTCACGATTCAAACCGTATACCTTTGGGGAAAATGTTAGTTTAGGCCAATGTGAAGATCTGTTTTGGGTGATAAAGGGGTAGGACGTACCCAGCCATGGTCAAAGACCTGATATATCTTGATCGACTGACCAATTTCCATCTTAAGTTGTCCATCTTGGGCAGGATCGAAGTCCATCTCCACAGCATATACTTTCAAAGTAGATGGTGCGAGTGGTGAAACGTTTTGGATCCCGTCGAAGGAAATCGATCCACTCATACTAGAAACGGAAGCTGGCTTTGGAAATACTCCTGGCTGGTCTGCGATGGTGCTTGCTGAAGATCCTGTGAGAGACGAGCGAGGAGATGCTCTTTTAAACGTTCTCATCATGTTCGTCACACGATCAATACTTTGGCTGAACTTGGATCGATGAAGGTCGGTACGCCTGCTGTATACACTACTGCAATCCTCTATGGTTGCGGCAGCAGACGGATACTTCAGGCGCCCCATCACACTTTGTAGCGACGTTTTGCTTTGGACGAAAAGCTTGGACGTCACCGTAGGATGCAGTCGGCTGCATTCACTGTTTCCATTCTTCTTAGTGTTGGGTGATCGTTTACAGAGCATCGTGACAGCCTGTGATGCAGTCCTGGTTAGGATTGATACTCGTGTCACTAGTGGATTCAGTCTATCCATGAGTGTGGGTCCGGGCTTCAGATTGTCCGGCTTATCGCCAATTTGCTTGACTTTTCCCAGATGTCGCTTCTTGCGCAGAAAAATGAATATAAACCCTGCTATCATTCCGACACCGAGGCAAATGCCAATAGCTGCATACGCACTTGAGTTCGTGTGTGTCGCTTTTTGGTGCGATATGGCGGTCTCGGTTGGTAGTGCTGTAATCTTTGCTTGATGTTGCATCTCAGTGGATGCCGAAGTTTGTTTCATCATAGTAGTCGCGAATGTTGTTGGTGTATTAGTGGTGGCCACCTGGGCCTGGGTTGTCTCAGTTCGCGTGCGCTGAGTCTGCGAGCTCGGATGAGTTGTCGCATCAAGAACCCGCTGCGTCTGTGTCTGTGCCGGTGTCTGTATGGTGGCACCTCTTTTTGAAACAGCGGGGCTATCAAGGTCACCGTTCACTGCTCCGGGTGCTGACTCCTGTGCTGGCCTCTGGAGATTGCCGGAACTTTCGGCAATTGCATGTTTATGATCAGAAGTATCTTGTCCAGCCAGTGTCCCATAACTCCGAGGGTGATAATGGCCATTGTCCGGGACTTTGGGCGAGGTGACAGATGGCATTTCCTCGGTATCCATGCTAGCTTTCCTTAGAGAAGGCTGGGGACTGACGGAACCATTAAGAATAGGTATCACTGATGATGATGATGCATATAGCGGCAGCACCCCGGGCAACGTTTGGCAAAGACTGAATTAAGTAATGTAGGAGCTGCGAGTATGGGAACATACAAGATGTCGCACAGCTTGTTGTGCTTAACATGTAACTTACCGGAGTGGTGGATTGAACAATCGCTACGGAGTCGCAGCTAATGTATAACACTGAATAACCCTGTGTTATTGCTCCACTGTATTGTTTGTTTTGCTGAAGCCCTAACATTGCAGATCTGAGAATGGTAGACAAGTAGTGGAGAGCTCGCCTATCTACAGGATCCGAGGATGAGCCGTCGACTCCTCCCGTTTGAGCACTGTGTCAAGAACAATCAGCCCTCTGTTTCTACATCCAATTGGGGTTAACTTATCTTCATTCGTGATATTTTCTCATTATATCAGTGCATTGCCTCAAAATGTTTCTCAATTTTCTTCTCCAGGCTATACAAGACGATATGCTTTTACGTGTAGTTATCGCTGGTTCATTCAAGGCCCCTTTACAATTACAGGCGTTTTCCCTCTGCAGCTGGGACAAAAATATGCGGAGAACTTCTTAAAAGGGGTTAAGCTTCATTACGGTTAACACCCTATACCACTTAGATCTGTGGCATGCCACCCGATCAGGGCTACATTCCTAAGGACTGCTCCTCTCCTTGCTGCCTTTTTAGATTTGAAGGTTTGATGGGTAAGGCTTCTACGATCTAGACCAAGCTATCAAGGGGCAGAGAACCTAAATAATCCCGGGCCTATTCCGCACGACCAAAGACGGCATTTTGTTCCGCCGAGCTTTCCAAGCAACCAGAAAAGAGTTACAATCTTTATAGTGAGGCTACTTATTCCCATCGTCGGCCTCAACTTACTATACTCTTACTCATACTCTTTGTTCTATACTCAGCCAAAATAGGCCACGTTGTCCTGCCATCTGCGTATTCATCAACCCGATTCGGCTAACCTTTACACATTCTCACACGAACGTATGTTAAGAACGCCACAAACATTAGTTACGCACAGCTATTACTGTATGTTAAGTGCCTGATGCGACTCGGGTACTGAATTCTTCGGATGGCCATCATCAAACTGTGGAATGCTACTATGCATTCGGAGCAATGTGGCAGAATTTGACAACAGTCGTTTGTGAAGGAAGACAGCAAACATCTAGCCGTCTCTTAGGTCAGCAGACCCACCCGCCCTTCGGCGTGTTGGTCTGCTTCACCCAAACGATAATTTTCATCTAAACGATAAATTTGAAGCTATTCAGAGCTTTTATATTCCACCATTATGCCTGATTCTAATTCTGATATCGAGAAGCGAATCTCAGAGGCCTGTACAGCCGCTCAAGGCCAAAAAAAGCCCAATATCTCCGCGTTGGCGCGTCAATTTAACGTTCCTTATCAACGACTTCGAGCACGTATTCATGGCCGAGCAAACCTTTCCTCACGCCCTATCTCAACCAAAACCCTTGATGATGTACAAGAGAAGGCATTAATTCGCTGGATTCGTCAGCTAGATTCTCTATATACTCCGCCTACCCCTGCAATGATCGAGCGTGCTGCAAATCAGATTCTTCAGCGGAATACAGAAGATGATATACCACGTACAGTGGGAAACGCCTGGGTCTATCGCTTTATTAAACGTCTACCAGATGAATTTAAACTGGTTAAACAGAAGCCAAAAGATAAGACTCGCTTAAATGCAGAAGATCTTGGTCAAATTCAACACTGGTACGATGTTTTAAAGGGATTTATCTCACAGATTCCACCACGGAATATCTACAACTTCGATGAAACTGGCTTTCAAATTGGACAAGGCAAACCTCAAAAGGTAGTAACAACTAGACCTGATCAGGCTTCCAGAGGAAATCCATCAAAAGAAATGGGAGAATTAGTCTCTGCAATCGAGTGTATTGCTGCAGATGACTTTATTCTACCACCCTATTTTATTTTCAAAGGTCTCATCCATATGGAACGATGGTACGAATCAGATATTCCGGGGGAGTATCGTATAGCAGTGTCACCTAAGGGCTATTCTACTGATTTAATTGGTCTTGACTGGATTCGTCACTTTAATCACCATACAAAACACCGCCTTACACGAAAAAATGAGCCTCGATTACTACTCTTTGATGGCCATGGATCTCATCTAACATATGAATTTCTTCAGTTCTGTGGACAGAATTATATTATTCCTTACTGCTTTCTTCCTCATACAACACATATTATCCAGCCGCTTGATGGCCAGCCATTTCAGGTATATAAACACTACTATCGAGATCGAAATAACTATCTGGCTGGTCTAGGTGTGGAAACCGATGATAAAGCTGCCTTCTTAAAAGAGATTCCAGCTGTACGTGAA
>MBFL02000449.1:0-25670 GCA_001696595.2 Aspergillus hancockii | reverse complement strand
AGCGGCAGAGATCTGTATCTAGGCCTAGATCTAGCATACGCTTCACTAGCCTTGCTGCATCCACATGGTCAAAAGCTCCTTTTACATCCATGAAAAGGGCGTTGAGGTAGACGTAAGCATGAAAACAAGTCGATCTTCTTCAGCTTCCTGAGTCCCCTACTGTCACCTCCTGTGTCCCGAAGTGATTTACCAAACGTATTTGCTATTGGTGCTAAGATGAAGATGCTACGTCGAGATACACAGTATAGTGAGTACATCGCTTCTCACATATAGCCGGAGAGTAAAGTTTTCTTCTGAGAGGCTCATGTAACAAATTTTAACAACCGTGATACTGGATTATCTAGCCTCTGCATTTGCATGACAGTATGGAAGAGCCTGACCTAGGACAAAACCCATACTGAGGCATAGCAAAAACAACGACGACAACAACATTTCCGCGTCAGAACAAACTTTGGATATAACAGACCAGCGAGAAGTAACCAAAGGACAAATTTGTAGGGCTACACCTGAGCCCCGATATCCTTCTAGTCCTTTGATTATTAAGTAGGGCACAGTGACAGGGAACCAGAAGTACTGTTACTCACATATTTGGTTGGTCACTCGGATCACGAACTGCGGAGGAGCAACCGCTTCAACACTTGGTGATTCAGCAATGGGATGGGTGTAAGGTTGATTGGGTGCCTCTCCCGATTTCATGGCCCAAACCCTGTAATCCGGCCTGGACAGAATAATTCCTTAGTACTCTGAAAGCCAGTTCCTGGGCAGTACATGAACATACTGAGGCTTGATTGTCGGAGAATCCATCTTCGGGACCGTTACAATGGCGGTCATCATGGACCGAAATATACTTAACAAGGAGTACCGGCGTAAACCCAGTTGAGTAACTGTACTCATGTGTAGGCCAAAAATCGGCTTCCGGAGTGTCGCTATAAGAAAGAAGTCAGCTGCTGGCTTCTAGAAGTTATGAACAAATCAAAATACTAAGGAATCCAAGAATATACACGTGTTGACGTCTTGCCAATTTATAGACCAGTTCTTCTTGGCATTTATCTTCGCACTGTCGGAAGGAAAGGTAGTCTTCATTTTGGGGAAGAATTGCTGAAGTTTATATGGCAAGTCTGATTGTAGAATGCTGAATCCGGGGTAGAGAAGTAGTAATTAGGGTAAAGAGACTTTGAGGTCGACGGATGGGCTGGGATGCCGATGGGAGTGAGAATCTAGCGGTGCCTCACTCTATTTATCTAAGCTTATCTCTCTACATGAGTAACCGTTGCTCAAAGTATGTATTTTAACAGCAATGACCATTGGGATATTTTCGGATTGGCGTTGGACTCGGAAAAGGCTTGATGTGAATCCAATGACGAGCTGAATATTAGTCTAATGCCCACGAAGCCCTTAGAGAGAGATGAATGAGGCTAGCTGGACCTACGTATAGCTCGACTAGGATTGTGTGATAGTAGTTAATACTATGGTTTAAGGTTTCTCCAATCCAGCATATCATCGGGATCTGTTGTCGTGCATCCGATAAGATTAAACTGCGCGCAAAGTACTCCGTACCCGGACTGGAATATTCTTTATTGGAGTTTTCTTCGTTGAGATATCACAGGGGCGTCCGTGTCATATTCACTCCGTGTGTTCAATGTAAGTTGGGCAGGTCATGCGGCTGTGAGACAAGGACGTATGTACAGTACACAACTTTATAAACGCATTTGCGTAATTAAGCACCTTTTGGCTGAAGTATTCCACTCTTTTGCGTCACTGGGCCGAGTCTCCTTAATTAGCCTGTGTTCGTTACTGGGGCTCACTCTGATAGGCGGCCATGCGGCTTGTTTCGTATATCTATTCTAGCTCATATAGGCGCCACAATTTGAGCCTAAGCTCTGGCATAGTAAGCTCCATAGCCTTTCTGGATCCGGCTATTGGCTACATAAGAGATCCTGCACGGTGGCTATGTAAGCTGTGCAGTAAGGTTGATACTTTCGAAGGAGTTTGTGGAGGCTGTACCAGTGGTAGATTTCGTGATAGATTAATTATCATATCCCTGTAACCTGGAGGTAAACCAAATCTTTTTCTCAGTACTGATTTATGCCGAAGAAAGCCTTACATAGTAGTCAAGTCTTTAATAACGGTTATATACTCTTTGGCGGTATAGGTGCAGACTGGCATTACAGTGGCTATTGTTGACTATTGATTGGGGTAACACGCAACTCATCGAGGTTTGCATCGAGTCCCTTAGATCTCGATGCGCGACACCGTGAGTATGACCCAGCGAACATCGAGCGACCAAGGTATCCCATATCTGCAATGCCCGGTACCTCCTATAGATCGCTCCGGTGGCTGGGGGTTAGATACTGCATTTAGGTCTGATGCAATCAGAGAATCACTAGGGATACTGATCATTGCCGAGAACAACCCAAGTATATGACCTTGAATTCTCTGTAGTTGATTCGAGAATATATGTACTAGATGCGGGCTGGAGAAGACCACCTCTCATTAGACAAATGACAAACATGACTAGTGGGATCGCGAAGAATACAGGGCAATAACCCTGATATCCATGAACAAGGATACCGTCACAACGAATAGCTATCTCAACATCCAATAAGCAACATACATCGGCCCGCACCTACTTATCTTCTGTGTCAATTTGAACGGAGAAAAATTGGCTACATTGGTTCGCTAACCCTGCAAGAAAGCTGATGGTAGTACGGATTAACCAATCCTGCAGCTATAGGTGTGATTAAGGGAGAACTGTGCTCAGTCTTCACTGCCTTTTGATAAGTTTGATAGAACACTTAATACTAAGGTTACACCGTCCCGGAACTCATCATCTTGATCAATATTAGTGCATGCTTTATCCTGCTGAATGTTTGACTGACTTGTTTACGGGCACTTGCATCAATAAAGCAGAAATGTTACATTATTCTACTAACCGAGTCCATGTGGCCTCAAGGTCTACAGTTTTGGATTGTGAAGAGTGTCACAATGTTCTCAAGCTCTCCTTCCGAGTCGTCCACGTACTCTAAGGATAGGGAAGTTGCACGATTACGCCAACGGAATCACTTTTGGTTACTCCGGGAGATTTGGGCCTGCAAGCTCCTGTCCACTCACACTTCACCATTTATCCTATTTTATCTAGTCCAAATATTAGAATGGATCATCCGACTTCCTCAAGCAACTCATGCGACTGCACCGGCGCCCAGCTCAATGTTGGCACCAGACATGTGCTCCAATTGTTCCTCGTTAAGGGATGTATTACTAATAACCCTATTATACTCGCCAAAACTTGTCATAAGTTATAAATAATCCCACAATATAGAACCATGCAAGCGCGGCAGCTCTCCAGGCCGTATGGCTGCGGACAGGCAAGAGCGGCACCGTCTCACTATGGGGAGAGAAAGTAGAACAAAGATACCGAATGATCACTTATTTCCTCGTCCAGGTCCCGGCTTAAGAGGCCCCGACAAGCGTTGGAGGAACGCCAATTAGACTCGATAAGCCAGAAACCGAGCTAGCAGACCATTTTGATTTGGTGACAAGGCAGTTGGCGGAGGCTATGATGCGGGGCAAATTACATACAGTTTGTGTGGCATCGGACATATCTCTAGTTACACACTCCTTGGCTGGCACCGCTTGTCGTACGTGATCTGTGTAGGACAGATCCGGATTGAAATGCAGGCAACAGAGAGTCTAGTTCCTACCATTACGCTATAGTCACTATGATGCCTACATTTTTCGGCAGTCGTTGGCTGCTCTCAAGCACTTGCTTGCATTGCTGCAATTTTTGTGCTACAGTGTTCTCTGTCCATGCACATCAAACGACCAACCTGCTTTGTGCCACGTTCCCTACCTGCAACCCCTGTCCTTGCCTATTGATAAGTTGTTTGTGGTAACTCTTCACTGACTGGCGATGATGTAGATAAGTATGGATGAAGGCCTCTACTTCGATGGACCCTTCTTTTCCTCAAATAGCTTTTCATCCTCTGATTACCCGTAAGTGCTACCTATCAATTTGTGCTGGTTTGTATTGTTAACAGTGAACCATATTGATGATGTGTTCCTCAGGCAATGTCAGCCCGGACGACCTCAGACTCTGGCTTGCAGAGAGTGACTGGACTCACCAGGCCCCGGGGTATACCCACCTTCTGCATGAATCAAATCCCCTCATGATTTGGGACAGACGCGAGCCAGCGGAGCATACTTTATACAATCACCTCTCCCAGCCCGTGCAGCTGTCATTCGGGGTGGCTGCTAAGGAGCCTGCAGTGGCCTATGTTGACCCTAATCTGCTCACTGCAGATCGTCGCTCCATCAGCGGTCTTGGGTCCGCTTGCAGACAAGCAACAAGCTGCGGCGAGGGCAATCCTACCGTTCGTGAGACGGAGACTCTCGCGTCTGAAACTCAAGTGCAAGAGTTGCTCGCATCAAGGACCGGGAGCCGATACTTCCATGGCCAGTTATTTCAACGTCGATATGAGACATCCTTGCGCAAGTAAGTCATCTAGCACCGCTTTTTCACCTATCAGTTACCGTACCATCTAACATCATTTGTTCCAGTACCAATGTTAATCATCTCGGACCATTCCGTTGTGGGGTGAATGGATGTAAATATACTGGTACCTTCGGACGTAAGCCAGAGTTAAAGCGCCATATCGATGCAATTCACGTCTCGCCGCGTTCGTATGGATGTCCTGTAGAAAGCTGCCGGAAGACTTTCAACCGAAAGGACAACCTACAAGAGCATCTGCGGCGTGTACATGTACGATTAGATAGAGACTTTCATAGCACTCTTTGATCGATCGACCGTTTGCTCTTAGTTTCTGTCGTTATGAAAGCATCTGCTGTAGTTTCAACTTCCGGGGTTGGTTAGACTTCAACCTTAGCCTGGACTCTTAAGTAATAAGGCTATGTAAATTATGTGACGCTCAAAAATAGCGTCCGCTGGATTTGATCCGAAAATTATAGTAAGTCAAATTACATCGCGAAAAATAGCTAGCTACTATTAACTAGAGAGTCGCCGAATGCATTGGATGAGTTAGGGCCTGGGCGGCAATTTATAGGGTACGGGTACAAATCTCCGCACCGACCAATCGGTAGTGTTCGAAACCCGCCGGTTTCTTCCACTTTGCCGAATAGGAATCAAACCTTTTCCGAGGTACTCCCTACGAAATATACGCAACCTCCCCCAGATGCTCGGCAACCCGCATCCATATACTCCATCACGATCATACCGGTCCGTCATGTCAGCACGCCGTCATCGATCCGCTGTTGCATGTCAGCATTGCCGCCAGCGTAAAGTACGTTGCAGCTTTACAGTCACTGGCGTTCCATGCATCGGCTGCACTCAAGACGGTACTGAGTGCATCATCCCGCAAGGGAAAGCCCAAACGTAAGCTTAGCCGTTGTACACCTCTAAGATACAAAAGGTTTTACCTGCACGGATAATCAAGGTACTGAGTTATAATAGACCTCGGACACGACAACCTGTACCTCGTCTGCAGCAAGCTGCCCTAGTTGCTGGCCCCTGGACTGTGGAAGAGCCCGGCAGGTCGATGCCAACCCGATCTTCAGTTCCGGCAGAGGCATTCACGCTGGCGCCAGCTGTCCCTCAGATAGAACGCCCTAAGTCGGTGGGGATAGCCAATGAATATAGTGCGTCATCTGAAGAATCCAGACACTTAGACGAAGAGCGTACTGGAGCAGAGATCGCGACTGCGGCTTTGGGGAAAAACAGGAAAACAGGACAGGCGCCATTTTACACCGGTCTGTCCATACAGAACAACTCGATCTAGCCTGGATGTAGCTGATATTTGACTAGGGGAGTCTCCCGGATTTGGAAGCGTCCTCGACCTATGCTCGCCACCGCAACAACCTGCGCCAAGGCATATTATGCTTCAGCCCAAGACATCAAGTCCACTATCTGCTGAGGATCGTGAATATCTCCAATCTAAAGGCGCCTTTAGCCTACCCCGGACCGATACCTGCGATGAGCTTCTCCGGGCATACTTCTACCATGTACACCCTATTCTACCAGTTGTCGATGCGACTACGGTACTCAAGTCTTACCCTTGTGGTGAAAGTAACCAGTGTAATTTGTTGCTACTATGGAGCATGTTTTTCGTTGCTGCGAATGCATGTCGAATTGCCTTCCTCACACGTTGTTTTTGGCTAATAGCAGTCGTAGTTCATCTCCACCGACACCTGGAAACAGGAAGGCTATTCATCCAGAAAGGAGATGAAATATGCCATGTACTCTCGTGCTAAGGTACGTGGCCATTTTATCAACTATAATTTGATTTATCAGCTTTATCAGCCTAGCTAATTGCCTGCTTCAATATAAGTGTATGCATTTTAACAGTGGCGAGGCAGACAATACTGTTTTACTGCAGTCGGCTCTTCTCCTGGGCTTTTACCACTCCGAACTGGACATGCATATGCAACCGTGGTATTGGACTGGCATAGCCATTAGCCTCTGCCAGATAATGGGCCTTCACCGGCTTCCTGTCTCAGCTTGGTCGAATGCTTCGATCTCTCAGAGTCAGCAACATCTGTGGCGTCGTCTTTGGTGGGCTTGTTTCTTTCGAGATCGATGGCTAAGCCTTACGATGGGAAGGCCCTTAAGAATTAACTTGAATGACTGCGACACAGTAATGCCTTCTTCCACTGACATGCTGAGTGACCTGATCGGGCTACCTGAATCAGTGTCAAGCGTTTATATCCCACCCAACTTGCCAAGGTTGGCAGACTGCTGGGTTACGATGATACACCTGAGTAAACTCTTGGGTGATGCTCTCAACCTAAGCTATCAGCCTTTCGGGCCATACCCATCAATTCGGGAGGTTGAAGCTGTTGAAGCAGAGATCAACGTCTTCCACTTTCCAGACAACCACGGAACAGACCAAAGCCGTCTGGCGACATTTTACCTATACCACTTACAGCTACACTACCAGTCTGTGCCCTATTATCCGCATTCCTACATGACCGCAATTCTGACCGTGACAGAGCTTTACGCATTACGTTCTATCGCCCCTTTATTACTAAAGCACCGGAAGGGTTACCGGATGCTCAACAGCAGACATGGCAAAGTCAGATACGAAGCAAGCTTGACGCCGCTGCTCTGCAGACTAATTCTATTCTCGACAACCTGGCTCGCGAAAAGCTGCTGGAATTTGCCGGCCCTATGACGTTGGTATTCCCCGTAGTTTTCGAGGGAACTCCACCGCTGATACTCTATATAGACCTCCACTACTTGTACCGGCTATGCACGTCCATCTTCTTAATTGCAAGGGATCGGATGCTCTCTCTCGGCGACTGGGTCTCAACAAGCTGGACTTGTGCATGATGATCTTAGAACAGATGCAACACACCTATCCATCTGCCTCTGTCTTCCGGGGTATCTTTCTAGGGGCTATACGTCAACTCTTTCCTGACTATATGGCTCAACCATCCATACCGGAGTCAGCTGCTCCTGAGTACTCTACCCAGCAAGGTAATCCTGCCGATGACCCAGCGGCGGGTATGGCAATTAATGAAGATATCATCGACGCGCTTATGGATGAGGCGTCTATGTATAACTTCTGGGAGTCGTTCAATTGGATGTAGCTCTTGGTACCATGTATAAGTAGAGGAGCGTATTTGCTATTCACAATGATTGCAATTCTAAGTATGACCACAAACAGAAGAACTGACAGTAAATCTATTTCTATATGTACATGCTGCAAAAGAAAAAAACACCTCAAAATCACAGGAGAGCGATGCCAGTAAACGCACGGTAGTCATCGGAGTGAACCTTCTCCTTATGCTTCCCATCCAGGTCACACCGATACACATTTCCTCCGAGGTCAGTAAGGTAAACATGGCCATTGCCGGGGTCCAACTTCAAGCCAATCGCCTCTTTCAGATGCCTTGTCAGAACTTCAAATTTCTTATCGGAGGAGATTGCCCCCGGTAGACCCCACTCATTCAACCGTGCTCTATTCAACGAGTTGCCAAACGGGTACTCGCCGCGATCTGTCCAGTAAAGAGTGCGAGACTCTTCATCCACTTCCAGATCAATAGGCTCAGGAAGATCACCCAAGAACAACTGAACATCATCTCTCGAAGCGGCCGATTGTCCCTCGGGAGTAGTAATATTAGCACAGAAGATACGGCCCTTGCCGCCCTTCGACGGCCCCTTCTGTGTCCAGTAGAACTTGCCCAGACCCGGAGCCACGGTGATGCCAACGCACCAGTCACTAGTCGTTCCACCTTGAGAATCCTTCGAGTTTCTCCTGTCGATCAAGGCTTCGAAATCAGAGCCATCGAAGTTGACGCGGTAGACACCACATCCTTCCCGATCACAGAAGTAGAGCTTTTTCGCCTCCGCATCGATCGTCAGTTGCTTTGGTGTGTTGACCTTGCCTTGTGGAACGACCGTCTGGATGTCGCTGCCATCCACGTTGGCGGAGTAGACGGCCCCGTCCTCTTTGCCTGGTACGCCCATGCAAGTCCAAAACATCCTGTTGCCTGTAGGATCCACGGAGATCCCGTCAGGCAAGGCCTGGTTTGGCACCAGGACACGTTGAATTTCCCCATCCGACGACAGCTGGAGGATCTCGCCAGACGTGGTGGTGGGAGTGGCTGCTGAGAGCCCGACGTCCAAAGCTAGGATCTTGGGCCTGGTTGACTTGCCGTCGACGGAAGGGGTTTTGCTTTCCACGGGAGGGTAAAGACCACCCTTGGGAGATTTGTTGCCCAGCTTGCCGTCGGCCAGATAGTTCTGTTTCAAGAAGTCGACAGTCTTCTCTGACGAGAGCCCACGCTCTTCCACGTAGTGGCTCTCGATGAACGCAACCGTATCCAAACCGACCTCTATACCCCTGTCAGCAAAACCACCCTCACAGCAACCAAAAGGCCAAAATCCCCAGAATAAACTCACGATCCATAGTCTCACACGGCAAATTTCTCGGCTTAATAAACATCTCACTCCACATCGAATCAATCTCCCCCGGCACCGAAACCCCCTCGGCCAAAATCGTCAAAACCTCCCTCTTAACAGCAGCCCATAACCGATTAAAAATAAACCCCGTAGACTGCTTCCTGGCCACGTAAGGTAACGTCCCGGCCTCCCTCGACCTCTCCACCATAAACTCGAAAACCCCCTCCTCCGTCCACCCATCCGTCATCAGCTCAACAATCATACACCCGGGTGGCATATAGTAATGCATATTCAGTATCCGGGTCTTGGTAGCATCCGACACCCTCCCGATCATCTCAGACGACTTATATGAGGACGAGTTCGAAGCCAGGATACAGTCTTCCGGCGCGAGGGCCTCGAGCTCAGCAAAGGTGGCGATCTTCAGCTCGAGCTTTTCGGGGACGGCTTCGATGACGAGCCAGGCGTTGGAGACTGCTTCTTGCATGGATTGGTGCGCTGAGACGGGCCCCGGGGTTTGGGCGGTTTTTTTCGCGTAGGCGAGGACGTTTTCTTGGACGTAGTGGAGGGCGTCGGTGAGTTGTTGGCTGTTTGGGTCACGGATGCGGACGGAGAAGCCTGCTGAGGCCCAGATGCAGCCTGGTTATTTCCGGGGGGAACGGAGTTAGTCATTGGGGAGGTAGGGTAGGGGCTGTGAGGGAGGTTGCGTATGTACCTATCCGACGGCCTAGGACGCCTGCGCCGAGAACTGCTACTGGGCGATTGCGGTAGTCCTGGGGTGGTTGCCAAGTTAACTGCATTGTGGTGTACAGCAGCTAGAACAAGAGGGATAAATCAAGGTTGAATGGTGTCTGACAGGAATGATCAAGATACTTAGAGCTAGAACTGATATTCCAAGTTTCCACCAGCAGAAAACAGGAGAGAACATTCATGTATTTGTACAAATCTCGAGACCGCATATCCGCCCTCACCATGGTTGAAGGAGAGCTAGGGCTACCAACACCTCAAGATCCGGCCCGAGTAGTGACCCCCGCGGCCTTCAGGCCTCTTTCCCGTGGGATTTCCGTTCCCGACACTAAGAATGGCGCAGGTATACCAATGCATGCATGGCTAAGTAAGCTTTTGGGAGCCGCGGAATAGAGTGCCGCTAATAAAGCACCAATGCAGATCGGTTTAGAATGTGAGACAGGTCCCGCTGCCGAACGTTATTTCGGCATTAAGTCGGGCTACCGATTCTCTGGATCCCGTTCTACGAGTGGAGCCGGGATGCCGAGGTAAGGATACCTCGGAAAGACCCAGTTAGGGCTTGGCTAGGAGCTACGTGGTATGACGGGTTTGCAGGGAGTACGGAGTACCGTACTGCCAATCAAAAATAATCGGCAGATAAGCATTGAGGAAATGAGAGGTGTTTCAATCAATTGTGGTTTAATATAAAGGTCTTTTGATTTTCGACCCGAATTCACTTATTGCCCCTTTGGCGGCTATATTGTCTACATCGCACGCCTTTTGATTGAATTACTGGACACAATCGGCTTCTTCATTTTCAGTCTTGTTTCTTTTTCAGATATTAAGCCGAGACTGTAAGAGCAGTTGCTATGCAGGAATTCACGGCGCAAGATGTGGCAGCCCACAAAACCAGAGATGATCTGTGGGTGATCATCCACGGCAAAGGTAGCCTACTTCCAGCTCTGCGTCCAAAACATGGTTTAACGAGCACACAGTTTACGACATTACAAAATATGTACGAGACCACCCCGGCGGAGCCGATGTCCTAATTGATGTCGCCGGAACCGATGCAACAACCGCATACGAGGACGTCGGACACTCGGAAGACGCAGATGAGATTCTGGGAACATACCTCGTCGGCACCTTGAAAGACGCCCAGAGGTTCGTGCGACCAAAGACTGTCCGCCTAGTCCAGTCGAGCCCAGCCAAAGTCGAGACTAGGAGCACCGGGAGCGTATCATCAGCAATCAAAGCATTTACTATCGCCACAGGGTCTCTTGGAAGCGCTTTCTTGCTCTACGTATCTTCACGTAGCCAGCCAGCCCTCCGGGATATACTATCAAAGCTCCCTCAGTTGTCACTGAAGCAACTATCCGAGATTCGCCTGCCATCTGGAGGCGCCCTTCGTGGGGGTTTCTCGGGCGGCTTCGTTGCCGCTACTGTACTTTGCGCCACGATCGGCGGCGTAATCGGATCGAAACTATCCAAGTTCACACGGATCGAGTCTGGTTTCATGAAATACCCCCCACGAATAAAGTCCCGTGGTGTGAAGAAGCCAAACCCGCATCTCGCCAAGGGCTTCCTCGAGCCAAAGGACTATCGGGACCTGCCTCTCATCAGGAAAGACCAACTCGCGCCGAATGTATATCGCTTCGTCTTTCAGCTGCCCGGTCCACGCGACGTTATCGGTCTTCCTATCGGACAGCACGTCGCCATCAAAGCTAATATCGACGGTGCAGCCGTATCGAGATCATACACGCCGACCTCGAATAACCTGGACCTGGGCCGGCTGGAACTGGTCATCAAGTGCTACCCGGACGGCGTCCTCACGGGCAGATATCTTGCAAATTTGAAAGTGGGCGATAAGGTCCAGTTTAGGGGCCCTAAGGGCGCAATGAAATATCACAGTGGTCTTTGCAAAAAGATCGGCATGATCGCTGGTGGAACGGGGATCACACCTATGTACCAGCTCATTCGGGCAATCTGTGAAGACGATACCGACACAACGGAAGTGAGTTTGATTTATGCCAACCGGACAGAGGAGGATATTCTGTTGCGAGGGGAGCTAGAGGCGTTTGCACGGAGGTATCCGAAGAACGTCAAGCTTTGGTATATGCTCGATCATCCTCCGAAGGAATGGGCATATGGGAAAGGATATGTTACGCCTGAGGTTATGGCTGCGAAGTTGCCTGGGCCTGCTCCTGACACGAAAGTTATGCTTTGTGGGCCGCCCGGGATGGTGAATGCCTCGAAGAAGGCCTTGGTAGCTGCTGGATTTGATGCTCCAGGGGCCGTTGGGAAGATGAATGATCAGATCTTTTGTTTCTAGGGGGTGGGGGGTTTGTTTCCTCTCGCGATAGCTTGTTCAGGTATTTTCTTTTTCTCTTGTTTTCTACATTCTGCTTGTATAGATTTAGTGTACTATATAGAGGTTTAGATAGCAAAGTATCATATAAGTGTCATAACTTGATTTCCATTTAAGGAATTGCCGAGAAGCCCAGGAATCCCAGCCTCACATCCCACCCAGACCTAGTAAAGATAAGACTCAACAAATCAAGCATAGGATACAGCACGCCCTCTCGCTGTCTGGCTCTAAGTACTTCTCTAAAATGCTTATCCAAACAATCTGGTTATGAGTGCTCACCCCGGCGTACGAGCATCACGAATACCACGATGAGGGCAAAGTTCCCTATGAACTCAAGACAAGACTTGGCCATGGCTCATACGCTGTTCTATGGAAAGCCCAAAGAAGGGATGCATCACAAGAAGTGTACGCCATAAAAATGTTCCGGTTGCCGAGTTTCGGCCCGAAAAGAGAAGCACAGAAGGCCAAGATCCAGCGCGAAGCTAGCAAAGCAACCGACATATTCTCCTTAGGAGCTGTATTTCTAGAGATGCTCCTAGTTTATTGCGGGGTTGGTCTCCGTATGTTCCACGACGAGGATGGAAACCACCTTCCACCATAAGGACCACGCCGCCACTTGGGTGTCCACTCTGCAGGAGTCTCAAAGAAGCGAGCCTTTTGGTACTCGACTACGGCTATACTCTTTTTCTGCCAAAAAAAAAAAAAAAAAATGCTGCAAGCAGACCCAGAAAACACCCCATCACTGAAGAATTGCGTTCATGCTGGGTCTACCGGCCTTCTCGGAGTGCCCCTACCACAGATTGCGCGTGCCTTTCTGATGATATCTATTTGTCACTGAGATGCAAAACGGCATCCAGAAAGCATTCACACTTGGACATGATTTGGTAATGACTCTTGCAATTGACATAGATATCAAGGCGGGTTGCACATCGCTGCGTTGGGCAGCCAAGAATGGACATGAAGAACTGGTACCACTGATGTTAGATAAAGGAGCCAATACCAATGCCCAAGATGCGGATGGAATGAATTCTTTACATCTAGCTGCTTCAAACGGGCGTGAGCCCGTGGTACGTCTCCTGCTGGAAAGAGAAGCTGATATCATTGCGAAAACGGACGCCGCACTGGTCGCCTTGTGGTATGCTTCGATGAATGAACGCGAGGCGGTGGTAGATCTTTTACTACAGGGGGGAGCTGATCTCGATGCTAAGGATGACTTTAGACGCAATGCATTATCCTACGCTGCTAAATGCGGGTATAGTACTGTTGTCCAGCTGCTACTAGACTCCGGGGCTGATATCGACGCCAAAAATTACACTAGACAGACCCCACTATCCTTGGCTGCCAATTACTGCCATGAGACGACCGTACAGCTCCTGCTAAACGGGGGTGCTGGTGTATGTGCCAAAAACGATATCGGCATGAGCGCACTTACTTTGGCTGCACAGCACGGCCATAGTCCGGTCGTACAACTTTTACTAGACAGTATTCAACCTATTTCAGTACGGGGTGTGGCTAATCATGGCCAACTGCAAGAAGACCCAAAAAGTGCCATGGATACAGTGAAAGAGCTGCAACTTGCTGTTGCAGCATCGATGCAAAGCAACATACTCAACTTCCGCGATGCGGACTACTTTGATGTTGCCTGCGGGTGGCTTTGTACTCTTGTTCAGCAGTGGGTGCTGCGGTTTTCCAAATATTCTGACATCGTCGTTGCCACAGGCTGGGTGATCTAAAGGATGGAAGGACTACGGATCGTTTCGACAATGCCGTTCTTGATGGAGCTGATGTAGATGCCTGCCTGGCGGATCGTGTGCACAGATGGGATATCATCATGTCTGTAACCATGGCAATGATCTGGGAGTTCATCTACACACGATATCTATTTGGCCTTGGTCGCGAAAATCGCTCGTGGCTCAAAGCTATGGTAAGGTCTTTCATCGAGATTGGCCCTCGTGGGACAATTCAGCAATGGAGAGTGACTACTCTTGCCCTGTTTACTAAACGTCCCGAGTTTACCAAGCAGCGCAGGAATGACAGTGTTGCGATAGCCACAGAAATTTTTGAGACCTTGTCGCGGGTGCTCTCACCACCTTCGAATGTCAAAGCGCAGCTGGTTGACTCTCTGAATGGTGTACTAAAACTCGCAGTAGACCTTTCTATTGAGATGCGGATGCAACTGGCTGAATATCTTATGTTCGACCCCTGCAACCAGAGTATGACTCAAATGGAGATCTGGTCGTCCAAGTTTATTTCGATGCTAGCCTTATGCACGAAAGGAGCGGGGGCAACGTTTCGGATGGGGAGTTGCAGTCACGACAAGAAGCTGTTCACACAGCACTGTTTCCGCTGCTTGTTAGGAATGGAGACGACTTTGGAGAGGGAGACGATGAGGTGGTGATTTTCCCGGCGCAGGTGCTGGTGGCCTGGTCTCATGCTACTCCATCCTTGTCCTCGTCCTCGTATTCTAGAGCAGCTTCTGTGTCCGACATATCGTCGACTATCTCAAGATGATCAGGACTGCTCGCCTGGCGAGATCCTAAGCCCTAACTAGCGGATATAAACAACGGCATATAGTTATCCCAGTACCAACACGATGCCATGCGCCAAATAATCCACTTCCAGTCAGCATCCATCATCGATAACCCTCAACTCATCCCATCTCAACCGTTCTTTCAGCGTATACAGTCTTAATGTTGTTAGACACAGACAGAGCGGGCACAGCTGAGCCGGTTAATGATAAACCGTCATATCGATACTTGACACTTCTAGCAATCAAGATCCCTAAGCGTTTCTGACCTCGCGAGAGGAACATCCTAATGTTGACAGGCAGTATATGTGTCAAGTACGGGTCCTATGTGCATCTTTCTAAAGCGGCAACAATGCGTTTTATATCCCAGCATATGTCTATACCAATACCGAAGACTTTCTGTGCATTTTACTCATTCGGAGTGGATGTATATTGTGACGGAAAGGATCAAGGGGGTTATAATTGGCAATGGCTGGGTGAGACGAAGTGAGGAGTCCAAGGCGAAACTTCTTTCCCAATTAGCAAACATGGTTCTTGAGGTGCGAAAACTTAACCCTCTGAAGGCATTGGGTTGCTCCCGTCAATTGTGGACCACTCTACGACTGCCGAATCTCCGGCCCTTCCTTACGCTTCAGGCCTTTTAAGACCATCCAGGACTTCCACCGGCATGTACGCATGGATGTGGAATTTTGACACTCGGCTTGATACTGAAGTTTCAGGACCTTATTACCAAACAGCAAAGCCAGTCTTGGCCGTTGTTACTTACTCATGGCGATCTTAGCAGTCTCAACACTGTTTCTCACGGGGATGATATTGTTGGTATTATTGATTGGGAAACTGCTGGCTGGTATCCATCGTATTGGGAATATACTTCTGCGTACCAAGTCAGTCCGCAGTTTTCATTTTTGGGTCAATGAGATTGACAAGTTTCTCCAACCCATGCCCGAAGAGCTGGAGGGCGTAGAGCTACATCAAGAATAATGATAGTTTTTCTCTAGTCATTGTCAACTGTAGCAACAGAAGTACGTCTCGACTGGAAGAATAAAAGAGAAGACAATATACCAAGTGGGAACACAATTAGCAAGATCTTCTCATAGCAACCTAACCCTAACAGGATTGAAACCTTTAGTCATGTTGTTTCTGCCAGAGTATGGAGTAGTGAGGGCAACTACGCATGGCGCTACCTAAAGGATACTCTGGAGTCAGTCATGTAATCAACGCCATCATTATTAATCTCCAGGAGAGAGCATCAGTGGAACGATCTTCATTCCAAAGTCGACTTTATTCAATTTGATAGACTGACCGAAAGGAGTTTCGGAGTTGGTCAGCGGAAGGAGTCGCTCTGGTTGGTCAGGCTTTGGATGACAAAACATCCGAATTTCCTAAAGGAGATAGAATACACATTTCCTAATTGGGAACATTCAGTTCGATTCCCTAACTTCTTCTACATGCCCTGCATATATAACAGACTCAAGACTTGAGTAACCATGAGGGACACACAATCAGCGAAACATTTATCACTGCCTTACCATACTCTTCGCGCTTTCCAACCATTATTCCGCGAAAAGCATTGTACTTTGAAGTCTCCCAGCATCAACCTCACAAGTAACCCTAATCAACCATCACACGCCAGAAAGTTGTTACATACATTATGGCAGCCGTAAATTCAGCAAGCACAACAATCTCAAACCTAAGCGACAAAGAACTCGAAAGTCAAGAGCCGGTCTACTCCGACGGACCGGCCGAAAAGAAAGAAGAAGACCAACGGTCAATCAAAGGAATCCGCTGGCTACTCGTCTGTACTGCCGTCTTCTCGGCTAATCTGCTCTATGGCTTAGACAATACTATTGTGGCCGACATTCAGGGCGCTGTCGCTGGCACATACGGCGAATATGCGCGTTTGGGCTGGCTCGGCGTCGGTTTTACCTTGGGTGCAGTGGTCTTCATTCTGCCGCTGGGAAAGGCCTACGCAATCTTTGATACGAAGTGGCTCTTCATCGGTTGTCTCACGATGTTTGCAGCGGGAAGTGCCCTGTGTGGAGCGGCTCCTGATATGAACGCCATGATTGTGGGTCGTGTGTGGGCTGGTGCTGGTGGCGCTGGGATGTATTTGGGGTGAGTACGCAACATTTCTCAGTTGTAGATAGTACTAACAAGATTCTTAGAAATCTGAACCTCATCACCACTCTGACTACACCCAAGGAACAGCCGCTCTATGTTGGCCTGGTCGGTTTGATCTATGGTGTGGGTTGTATCCTTGGCCCGATCATTGGAGGAGCCTTTGCTGATAGTGCCGCGACCTGGAGATGGGTGAGTTCTATCACCGCCTCCTTGCCTTCAATACTCAACCGACTAACATAAAGGCAGGGATTCTATATCAACCTGGTCATCATCGGCATCATGACTCCGGTGTATATTTTCCTCCTCCCGTCTCTGCCGCGTCCAGCTGGCCGGGGCCGTAGCTTCGTCAACAAGCTCTTGGAAGTAGACTGGGTCGGCACAGTCCTCTCAGCCGGCATGCACGTCTCATTCATCCTGTTCATCGTCTTCGGCGGTGTTGAATGGCCCTGGACAGATGGGCGCAACATCGCCCTCTACGTCGTCGCGGCAGCCACCCTCATCGCCTTCGCCCTTAGCCAGTACTACTGCGTCTTCACCACCAAGGAAGACCGCTTGTTTCCCGGCGAGTTCCTCCGCGACCCAAGAATGATCCTCCTCTACGTCCTCATGGCCTGCGGCGGCGCCGCCCTCTTCGTCGCAGTCTACTACATCCCGCTGTACTTTCAACTTGTCCACGGCGACTCGGGAGTCATGTCTGCCGTGCGTCTCCTCCCATTCATCTGTTTCTACGTGGTCACAATCCTACTCTGCGGCTGGCTCATGCCCAAAACTGGCTACTACATCCTCTGGTACCTGCTCAGCGGGATCTTCATGCTCGTCGGCTCGGCATTGATGTACACCGTGCACTACGATACCACTCCCGCTCATATTTATGGCTACTCCATCGTGATGGGACTGGGTATGGCGACGACGCAGGCTGCCTACGCAGTTGGTCCGACCATCGTGGCGCCGGAGCGCGTAGCAGAGTGCATCCAGTTCATGAACATCTCGCAGGGCCAGAGTCAGCTCCTCGGGGTGGCTATTGCTAGTGCGATCTTTCAGAGTCGGACTTTTGATGGGCTTACCTCGCTTTTGGCGGGCAAGGGTTATTCCCATGATGATATCCAGGGCGCTATTGCTGGCGCTCAGAGTACCCTGCTTAAGGGGTTGTCCCCGGAGCTGAGGGAAAATGCTCTGAACGTGATTGTGCGTAGTATTGACGCTGTGTATGTTATGGCGATTGCTGCGGGCGCGCTCTATGTGATTACCTCGTGTCTTTTGCCACGCCGGAGGTTTTGAGTCAATTCTGATAGAGAGAGTGAGTGATGTGGTGGGTGAAGTCAAATTGCTTGTTGAATGGACTTCTTTTTAGACATAGAGTTGTAGCATGTAGCATGTATTTTGTGTTTTTTTTTACTGTTCCTTTGGTCATAGCTTGCGTTTATTGTTATTACCATTAATATGACTTGGTTTTATCATACCATAGCCCTGCACTTAGCACACGATCAAATCGCATGTATCTGTGCCGTGTCGCCTGCATCCCCTAACAGCCAGATCTACAATGCCTCAACCCAATAATATCCAAAGATGTCTCCTTTGACAATTTAAGACCAATAGCCCGAGAACCTAAGACCAAAGCAGTCAACGCATATACAAAGGTGTGACGTTCAGGACCGGGAAGATTACAATGATTACAATTCTCCAGGTTGCTTACAAACCTCCTTTCGGATCCGATGCCGTATGTCCGATGAGGTCTTGCAGGGAATTAGGGGATGCTTTGTTGTTTGTGTCGACGGTGCCGGAGCCGGGGCAGATTAGTCCTTTGATTAAGGGGGGGTTTATGGATGTGGGTGTGTGGATGCTGATGTGGGTTGTTGCTTAGTTGTCGGGGGGGATTGAGGCTCATACTGGGTTGCTGGTGAGTGGATAGCAAGCTGAATGGAATGGGATTGGAAGAGACTGAGTTTGGTGCGTTGCAGGTCGCAAAAGGCAAGTCCTATCTGGAGCTGGCCCAATGGTCATGCTACGGATTCAGAAGAGCCCATTGCGTTTGCGGAACTGCAGGGAATTGACAGCATGGTCGAGGAATATCCACTAGAGAAGTGCAACGAGGCTTTTGGTATGGGCTCTATCTTATTCAAACCAGAAGGAATACTTTCTGACTTCACGCCTTTAGCGGCCACGATGGAGGGAAGGCATGCGATTCCGCGCAGTTCTCACGATGAGCTAGAAAGTGACACGATGTTTGATGATGCTAGTATTGGGGCGTGAGTGAGGAGTAACTTATTGTTAGACTAACTTTACGGGGTGGAGGTGTTGTCTTGATGTATGAAAATGATGAGGATGGTAAACATGTTCACTTTCGCTCATATATACAATGCAGCCAATAATATATCTACTGTATAATCAATATGAATGACATCAGAGTAGTCTGTGTTGCAGCCCCTACATCAAATGCCACCACAAAAGGGGGCATATATACCTTATGTTACAAGGATACAAACAAAAGTAGTTCGAGCTATGCCGACGGCAGACAAAACCAAGTTCAACATCTAAGGCATGGCATCGGTATTTACTAGCAGAATTTGCAAGTGCTATCCTGAGTCTGTCGTGAAATCGGTCCAGGAGTCAATAATCATGCCATTGTCATGCAGCCATTGGGTTTCATTACCAGCGAATATATCCTCTGAAATTGCAGACGGAGGCACTGCTTGCCGAAGCTCGGTCCTCCCAATAGGCGGGGTCAAGCCAGTTGACGAACCTGCTGAGGAGAGGTTAAGCTCTAGGGAAGATATTGCCTCCAACGGCTTGACAGACCTCGACAATGTCGGGCCCGAAGAGTTCTGACTAGAAGAGGAGGACGGGGTTTGAGTCGCAGAACAACCTAGGCTTAGAGTTGAAGGGGCGCACTGGTTAGATTGCTGCCGTGGCCGCCGGGTCAAACTCTGGCGGAAGTTGTCGATAAGCCGATCAGCACGGCAGCTCACTTCACAAACGACCTGGGCCGCAGTTTTGGCGGCAGGAAAATGCTGGTCGCCGACGAGCTCCAGGGTGCGAATAGCGGTTTGTAGGGACTTGCGGGCCGATGGAGTTGGTGGACAAACAGGATTTGCGAGCACAAACCCCAGGGTGCACAGTATGGCATCCCACTGGTGTTGGAATATTGACGGCCATCCGCGCAGGAGGTCCGTTTCGAAGAGGACTTGGTTGAGGATACTAGTGATCGTCATGGAATGATTCAAGCAAGAGATACTATGATCATCGGCGAGAGGGGTCAGGGATACAGCAACAGGAGGAAATCGGAGAAAAGGTCGAAGAGTCGAGACTTGAAGATGGTGATAGAAGAGTTCCAGCAGAAGTCGTTGGCGCTGAAGCCACAGAGGACTGTATGGAGACAGGTCTAAAGGCGTCCGCTCGGTCGAGAATGCCTCCCCTGCCCCTTTTCGAGCGTTCCTCAGTGACCGAGGGACATTCTGGACCCAATCATGGACGGCCGTCATTTCACGTCCAAGAAATTGGGCCAATATTTCGGTTGTGCGGGGATCATCGTATATATCCTTGACCTTGTCCCCGTTGAGCAACTGTGAGCATTTTTTCTGAAAGGCAGTTTGAACGACTTGGGTAGCAAAGATGAGCTTAGTGCACTGGACGTGGAAGCTAAGCCAAGTAATGTCCTCATGGCTCGAGAGGAGCATTGTGTTGGAGAGACGGGAGTGTTCCTGACCATCCCCGGGCAGTCCGCAGCTAACATGCGACATCTGGATCAGCGGAGGCCGACCTGAGGTCATTGAAAGCTGACTATCGAGAAGGTATAGTGTCCACCAAATCCTTCGATGAAGCTCCTGCTCCTCTGGTGGTGTCCCATCTAACGGGCGGAGGTGAAGTCGCAAAGCGTGGGCCATTCGCAGCGTCATACCCAAGTTGATATGTGCCGTATTCAACAGTGAGGCATTATACAAATAAATAATCGAATAGATATGGCTCTGTAGGAGCATCACGGAGGGGTTCTCCAGTTCACTCTGCAAAAGCCTCTGGGCCCTTTGATAGAATGCGTGACCAGCCATGTTCGCATTTTCGGCAGGCAGTGCGGCGTTGTTTCCCCCGCGAGACTCGTCATCGTTGATGAGGAATGTGCTGCCGTACTGCATGCAGACAGCGAGAAGAACATCAATAAGCGGAGATGGTTTGCGAGTAGAGACACCATCAGGCCTAGAATTGGGCCACAAAGAGTCATAGTATCTACGAAACTCTGGTTCAGAGAGGATGGGATATACACAATGAAAGGACTGCCAGAGTAGATTAAGAAAGTATTCTTCTTGGAACCGGCTTAGATCATCTGCGGCGTCGACACCGCCCGGATGGTTATCTCTAGTTGCCGGGTTGGCATCAGATCGTGACGGTCGACGTGACGGGGGGTTGTAGTTAAAGCGTGCCACACATGCCTCTAGCTTCGTATCCAGCAACGGCGGGTTGGGTGCCTCGGAGAGATAACGGGTAATTCGATCGACAAAATATGAGGACGACATAGGACCGTAGTACAGAGCTCCAGCACGAGCGTTCGGCTGCTGGAATCCCTGCCACCCTTCATTTGTATTTGAGAGCTCCGTAGAACTGGATGAGCTGATCGCATCTGACAGTGGCGGAGTTGCGTATTCCGCCGGTGCTTGAGCTTGTGCTTGGACTTGCGCCCGATTTTCAGCGTCATTTTTCAGTCTCCTGATTTGCTCTTCAAGGTCCTTGGTTTTACTCCGCAGCCGTTGAAGTTCTCTACCGATATAAAATTAGTAATTGTTTAGTGTTGGGCAATGAGGCACGGTACCTATTTGCTGCAGGTAGCGATGTCGCCTCTAAGGGCTTTGTGTTACTGCAAAAACCACCTCGATTCTGACAATTCCGACACGGCTGCTTGTCATCGCATTTGATCCGATTCAGACGACACCAATCGCAGGCGCGGGCTACCTGGCTGCGTTTCGGGCGCGGAGCACGACCAGGCGTCACAGACCTCTGGCGCGATGTATCGAAATCGGCGGAAAAGGTAGAAAACATGATACACTATCCCTGAAGTCGAAGCACTCTAGTCATAAGCCGCATGTATTTCTTTATTAGGCCAATGATCTAGAAATGCAGTCGGAGTTGCGAGCAACCCCCCGGTGGTCTTCGCAGGAGTGGATTACATTGGAATTGTGGGGCCAGAAAAACGTCGAATGCGAGTCAGCATCATGGGATCATGTGACGGTCTAGTGAACGATTGCCCCCAAACTGAGGATCCATACAGCTCATATTGGAACAGTCGATTTGACACTGGCACTACACAGCCATGTCATGTTCTTGTCACGTACATACACAAGAATGGGTGGATATAGTCCATAGCTGCCACATTTGACATCCTCATTGGATCTCCGGTCGCGCCAATCAGAGCTCTCAGACCAACCAGGTTAATCGATGTCCCTATTTTGCTTGAATGCGTACCAGCGAATCCGAGTCACTCGTAGAGAGCTAGCTAAAAGAAAAAAGTCCCATAAATCCTGTACTGCAAAGCGATCTTGGAAGCTGTGGAAGTCAGAATGCACTCGCCCTTTCCAAAGATGGCAGTGCCAATGGCTCCAATCACTTACTCTGCAGTATTAAGCAATTTGACCCTTGTTCAAAAGTATCTGAGTACCCACTTTTAATTCCCGAGAAAAATCCCTCTCGCCTCGCCAACGTCATTGCCTCCCAGGGTCATCTCTGAAACCGTTGGGATTCCGAGGTAAGAGTGCCGATTTACCTGACGGCCAGCGTGTGTAGCCAATCGGAAAACGATTAGGACGGTCCACCAACCGAGGAAAGGACGATCCCGAGCCCACGGCCCGCCTGATCCAAGTGGATCGGCATGCCGAGTCGTTAGATTTAGGGCTACCGAAGAGATTCTAGAAGGTGTCATGTCCGTTAGCCACTAGTAGCGAATTTAATTATGTTTTAATTAGTTGTGTTTATATAGACACACTAGTCTCGCTGCTGAGTGATTTAAATGTAAACCATACACACAGTGCATTGAAAGTTCCGCGAAATAACCCCTTCTCAATGCCTATACAGCAGTTCTATCTCCTCGGGGAGCCAATCTCCTCTACAAGAGAGATCGTGGTTGACTCGACTCTCGACACTGAGGGGCTCCAGCACTTAATTGCCGCTCACTTTGCAATTGTTGAGCCTAGTGGTTCGTCACCTTACTCATACCACTCCAATGCCGGTACCTAACACTAAGCAGGAATCGGATTCCAAGTCAACGACAGCGCAGCAAATGACATATCTGAAGTTATCTCAACCGATGGCCCGGTAGCCATCACAATTGATGGAAAAGCCATCCGCGAGCCACCAGGCCCCAAAGGCCTACCCATAGTCGGCAACTTCTTTGAAGTATACCCCGACCACCTAGGCAATCACCAGCGTCTCTTCGAACAGTATGGCCCCATCATCAAGACCACCAGTCTCGGCCGTACAACATACCACACCAATGACCCAGCCCTCTCTGCCATTGCCTTTTCCGAGTCCGACTTCTTCACGAAAAAGATCAACGAAGCACACCCCCTCCATGCGCTGAAAACACCCAGCGCAGGTATCTTCCTTGGTGATACTGAGACGCCCGAGTGGAAGGTCGCTCATAAGTTCCTGCCACCGGCACTTGGTCCCAAGGCGGTTCGTCACTACGCACCTACTATGCAACAGACGGTGGAGGAATCTTTCAAGGTGTTTGATGCGTTCGATGAGCAGGGAGAAGCCTGGAATGTGTACCAGTACATGTTGAAGCTAGGCTCGCAAGCTGTGGGCAAGCTCACACTTGGTCTCGACTTTCAGCATTTTGCTTCGCCTGATGCTGAGCTTCATGAGATGGTCAATCTGATCGCTGAGTTGCTCTCGCTCAACAAAAAGGTCACGTCGAAGGGCGACTGGTATGCTAAGTTGCCGATCGGGGACCCGCAGAAGCTCAGACAGATCAAAGCACGGATCGAGCAGATGGTCGATGAATCTGTCCAGAGTGCTGAAAGGGGTGGCGTTGTCGATTTGCCACTGCAGGATGCAGCATTGGAGGCATCAAACATGGTTGGTAAGTAGACATAACCCTCCGTATAACTTGTCGGCATTTTTGCCCACCAGACTGACCAAACACAGACTATGCGGTACGTGCCACCGACAACAAGGGCGAAAAGCTACCCAAGACGAGTCTAGTGTGGGCCCTTACTGTCGCCACTGCGGCCGGTTTCACAACAACTAGCTCCCTCCTTTCATGGCTCATCTACGGTCTCGTCACGTATCCGGGCATGCAAGAGAGGCTGCTACAGGAACTGATTGACCACGGCATCGACGAGAATACGCAGCTCACTGCCGACCTTACGGATCAGCTAAGCTTCCTCGACAAGTATATCAAGGAGACTCAGCGCCGACACAACCCAAGTTTCCAGCCTGGGCGAACGGCCAAGGTCGACCTTGTGCTGCCGGGAGGGTTCAAGATACCCCAAGACTCGGTCATTATCCCTGCACTGCATCACATCCACAACAATCCCGGCCTGTGGGATAACCCTAACAAGTTCAACCCCGACAGATGGGATACCGAGGAGGTGAAGAACAGGCACAAGGCAGCATATATACCGTTCGCCATGGGGCCGCGTATGTGTATCGGGTTCAACTTTGCACTGCAGGAGATCAAGGTTTTCCTTCCTAAGCTGATCTACCGGTACAAGTTCGCTCAGGAAGGAGACGGCCATATTGAGTATGACCCTATGTTCCAGTTGATTCGACCGAATAACTTGTATGTTCGGGCAGAGAGAAGGGTTAAGTGGCCGCCGAGGACTGAGAACTGAGGGTTATCCGTCCACGCAGTGCATAGGGGCAGAAACGCAACACGTTAGATCGGTGTGAGTTTCCCGCATGTATGTATATAGTCAATTTGTTCCTAGATCTGTTTAAATTATTTTCTTTTACTCCTTTGACTGCACTAAGCTCGGCCGCACGGTAGCGTACTAGGACATATTTACCGCAGTGTACGACTAGCATTCGACTACCATTAACTTTAACCCGAACAAGATCATCGTCGGCTTTAAGATCCGATTTTTCGGACGAACATGTTTGCCTAAGGCTACAATGACCGATGAATGCTTCTTTTTCAGTAGGCTCGGAATTCTGAAGGTCTCGGATATCGGCCTTTGAGCTCTTTCCAGGTAATATTCCCGGTTAGGTCCTTATCTGATAGACACCATGTCGAACACCCTAAATCACCGGCCCAGTAGAGGGCTGCTAGCCAGATAATGTCCTAGATGCTTTCATCTCGACGGGGGAGATAGTGGTAATACTGCTGACCGAACGGAGTCGGTCTTCTCGGCCTCGGAGCGGACAAACTGGTAGTAGAGGTGATGTTGTAGATTTTGATATAAAACGTATGCTCATCATTATAGGACGTAAACTGCAAGGCTGTGATATCTATATCTTACTATTTAATATATATAGACCCCCTTCCAGTGCATACTCAGCTTCTTACTTTCTAGTTCGCCGTCCATACCTAATAATCGGCCCACCATGTCCACCGGCCGAGAAGCAGCCCTAAAGAACGAGGAGGAGAACGCTCCACCAAAGCCCACCTACCCAGAGGGTGGCCTTAGAGGGTGGATGGCAGTGGTGGGTGGCTGGTGCCTCATGTTCAAGACCTTCGGCTGCATCAATGCCTTTGGGTACGTCCTCAGGATATACAATATCCAACATATCCCAGTATCTAAGTAAACTAACTAGCAACCCCCAGAATCTACGAAGCCTACTACAAACAAACCTTCCTCAAGAACGAAAGCGAATCCACCATCGCCTGGATCGGCTCCCTCCAAGTCTTCTTCATGTTCTCCGCCGGTCTAATCTCCGGATCTTTTATGGACAGCTACGGACCAAAAGTACATACCTCCCTCCCCTCCTCCAATATCACCCACCTCCCTCGCCCCGTATACCAACCATCACCCAAGCGCTAACAGAAGAGATGGAAAAAAAAAAAAAAAAAAAAAAAAAAAGGGGGGGGAAAA
>MBFL02000448.1:0-25777 GCA_001696595.2 Aspergillus hancockii | reverse complement strand
AACGCGTAGGGTGGATCACTCGGTGGTGTGGATCACTCGCAGGTGAAATACGTTACAACCTTCCGCTGACTAAGAGGGTTGCCAGGGAGCGGAAAGTGATCCTCGTCTTCCATACGCCAAGGTTCGCGGGTGAATGGCACCGTCTACAAGATTACTGGCATACTAAATCCCAGTGCTTGTTATTCTTCCGATTCTTACTATAGGAGCGGTGAGCGTCAAATAATACATTGCATTGAGGACGGGGTCCTTGTTGTATGTCTGGGAAAT
Organism: Aspergillus hancockii; assembly: GCA_001696595.2. Lineage (NCBI taxonomy): Eukaryota > Fungi > Ascomycota > Eurotiomycetes > Eurotiales > Aspergillaceae > Aspergillus > Aspergillus hancockii. The sequence goes on along the minus strand of MBFL02000448.1, from coordinate 25,510 downwards.
CACATCGGAAAGTTACAGACGGAAAATCGAATTTGTAACATTTGTCAATGGGTGGATACCGTACCTTATCACCTGACGCCCACCTCCACCTGCCGCCCGATTTCCTAGGAAAACCGGACCTAGAGATGAAGCTCTAGCACTACATGTAATTAATATTATCGTGAGATTTTTTGAATTTTTCCTAATACGCCTATATAGAATCTGGAGAGCTATTTTAATAATCCCGAAAACGCTCTGGTAGGCGGATCTGCCTACCTCGACGATTTACTATAGACGATGCCTCTGCACCAACAACCTGATTTAAATCACCAATATTCTTTCTATTCCTTGGTGTACAAGGTATAGAGATCTTATTCTTGTCTTCCTTGATCTGATTGATATTATTTTAAAGCTGTAGATTAGCTTCTTTAGCAAGTTTTTCATCTTTCTTTTGACACTTCTTCTGGTCCGCTTTCTGCTGACGTATCTTCTTATTTAAAGCTTGAATTCTCTTGCATTCTTCCATTAAAAGCTGTTTTTCTTTCTTCTTCTGTTCTTGATAAAGCTTTCTATCTTGTTTTGTAGCTTGAGCAAGCTCTATAGCTTTATCTTTCTCAACCTGTAGATCCTGAGCTTGCTGGATCTTATTAGATAAGTAAAAGATTATATTATCATCTTTTAAAGTATGTAAATTAAACAATAGTGGTTTTCCACGCTGGCGCTTCTTCTGTTCATTCTTTAGAGTCTTTTCAAGCCCTGTACAACGCAGTTTCAGTAGTATATTTTTTATAGAGAGAGAATATATAGTAGAGTTCAGCTTTTTCACTTTTTTATTATAAATATCAGAAACAGTCTGCCGAAGAAGCTTTTTAATACACCGCCAGTCTTCTGTATTCAAGATAGAATGAGAGAAATTACTAGATAATAGTCTATCATTATTTCTTTTAGCAAAATGTATTAATATCTTTTCAGAATTTCAAGGGTATAAACCACAGAACTCCACGCACTTTCAATATTTTCTCTTGATAAAGCTGTATTCCATGCTGGCCAAAAGAGCTGAAAGGAGTCCCACTTTGTAATATAACTTATTTCTTGACAGTTATATAAAAACTGCTCCAGTTCAGTGCTATATACAGTAGACAAAGGACCAAAGATACTGATGTCCAAAGACTGCAATGTATGTGTAGAATAAGAAGGATAGATAGCTAAAAGAATCTTATTTTTATTGCAGAAGTTAATAAACTTCATTGTTATATAAGAACTGTGGTTATCAAGGATTAGAAGTCTCCAACGCCTGCGCATCTTTTCTTTAGTTTCTCGGTCAAAAATATCAGTAAGCCAGGCGTATTCAATATCATCGTTCATCCAACCACTAGAAGAGGATGTAAAAAAACAGGTATAATCCTTAGAATAGAAGTCTTGAAGCCAGGAATCCTGTATATTGCCTGAGACAGCTTGATATATAAGACCTGGAGAGAGACAGCTTCCATCGGCAGAAATACAAGCAATCGTGGTAATCTATTCTCTATTTTCATCCTGTACACGTTGCTTATAACCTCCCTGTTTAAACTTATGACGAGAAAAGACTCTTTTGTTTTTAGATAGTACTTCAATAAAAAATCCTTTCTTATCCATATTGTACATATCCTCCGGGCGTATGTCATATTTCTTGAGCTTCTTGGCTATAAGCTCAAAATATAGAGTGTACTTATATGCAGAATCAGCCCTTTTGCGTTGAGAATCAATCCCAGTTGTATAACGAGCAATAAGTTGAGTATGGTGTTTCTTTAGAAATCGAGTTGGCCACTGTTTTCCTGGCTTAATTCCAGTAATCTCCTTAGCAAAATTCCGTAGCATTTCAAGCGTAGGTGGAAGGCCTTTATCAGTAAGATCATTGATCCATTTTATAAGCGTTTTGGCCTGCTGGTTGTTGAGGATTCGTTGATCATTATATTGCTCTTCTCGACAACGTTGTATACCACGATGACGTCGGGACAGTGTAGAACGGCTTACGCCATGCTTTTGAGCAATTTTAGTGTAATTTATCGTTTCTCCTGCTTTCAAGCTTTCGATCTCTTCCAAAGCCGCCTGAATTGAAGCCATATTGGTAGAGTTATGGTGTTTTGAAAAATGACAAAAAGTCGGTGTATATCAAAAAATCGGGCGTCAGGTGGGGCCGGGCGTCAGGTGATAAGGTACGGTATATCCCATCGTCACATGATTTGACCTCCATAGATAGAAGCCATCCACCTCCTGTCACATACAATACACACTATTTTACTCCATGGTCTCATTTACCATCTGGATTCTAACAGCATTTAGAGAGAAGCCCATGAAGAGGGGGAAGTAAGAACATGGAGTGAAAGGGAAAGAGAGCTGTCACTGTAACTACAGTGACGCAGCATATGTTTTAATACCCTTAGACAGACCGCTTTTGAGACCGCCTATTGTAAACTGAAGAGCAAGTTTTTAGTATCTTGCTTTTTAAACATTCTTGTTTTAGTAGGTATTTTTATAATAGAAGATAGATATGATTCAATTCAATATATAAAATGAAAAACTCGAATTTTTGGCCGGCAGAATCTAAAAGAATCGAGGAGTGTTAGAACATATGCTGCGTCACTGTAGTTACGACTGATTAGTTCGAAGCAATGACCAGCAGGACGCCCGGGTGTATTGTGCGGTTTAGTCAGCGGAAGCATCCAGGCCGCCAACATCCTTGGCGCGACGATCCAAGGCGGGTATCCTGCAGTGGGTCCGGACGGGCCTAATATCACCGGACCAAAGCTTTACGCCTACCAATTTGCTAACCCTCGGTCTACGCTCTTAGCTCCGTTCATAAACAAACTTTGGAAGCGGTATGGCTGGGGCTGCCCACGTGGGCGCTAACATCACATAGATTATGAAGTGGAGATATCCGCGTTGCGAATATCTATAGTAAAGCCTATTTATAACGGAGTTTGTCTCAGAGAAATTTTAAATGAATAAAATTCATAGTAAGGGCGTATTGCCGAATATTGCGTGGCAGCTAAAGTCGAGCGCCGGTTTCCGTTATATCCGAGATGGTTTTGGTGTATATGACTACGACAGCCTGAAATCCTCTCCTGCGAAGGTCAGTGACATTGATTTTCACCATGGCGGCGATTTATTCCCAAGCATTTGTTACACCAGCATACCCAACAAAAGCCTATGATGGCCAAACTGTGATCGTGACAGGTTCGAATGTCGGAATCGGATTTGAAGCAGCGAAACATTTCGTCCGTCTTAATGCTGCTAAAGTGATACTTGCAGTGCGAAATCTCTCTGCAGGGGAAACAGCAAGCAGTCAATCGAGACATCAATAGACAGAGCTGGCGTGTGTGAGGTCTGGGAGCTTGACCTCGCATCCTTTGACTCTGTCAAAGCTTTTGCAAATCGTGCATCAAAACTCCCTCGACTGGATATCGTCGTTGAGAATGCTGGAATTGCGACGTACACATTTGATATATGCGAAGGTCATGAACGTACTATTACGGTCAACGTTATTAGCACCTTTATGCTGGGCCTTCTACTCCTCCCTAAGTTGAAAGCAACTGCCAAAGCATTCCCGACATCCAGCCCGCATCTCTCCATCGTGACAAGCGATGTTCACGCCTGGACACGTTTCCCAGAGCGGACTGCAGATAACACGTTTGTCGCGCTGGACAGTAAGGAAACGGCAGATATGCAAGAGCGCTATGCTACCTCGAAGCTCCTGGAAGTGTTGGTGGTGAGGGAGCTTGCCACCAGACTTGGACATTCTGGAGTCATTCTCAACATGTTGACCCCGGGTCTCTGCAAATCGCAATTGTCACGCGAGGCAGGTTTTGTGCTCCGACTAATGATCTTTTTCTTTGGACGTCAGACAGAAGTTGGTAGTCGGACCATACTCGCGGCTGCAGAGGCAGGCTGGGATAGCCATGGTGCCTACATGCTAGATGGCAAGGTCAACAATGGAGTACTGTCAACGTTCGTCCAAAGCGAAGCTAGATTGAAGGCACAACAAAAAGTGTGGAAGGAATTGGTTGAAATCTTGGAGGAGATTCAGCCAGGGATCACAAATTCCATCTAATATGTGGATTGGTCCGCTCCTTCTCTGCTCCATACTTTTGTACCTATTTTGTGGCTTGGTCAAAATTAAATTTACGTCAAGCTTCTGTTGTACGCCTGTATGCCTGAAGGCACCACATGTCGAGATATCACCTAGATTAGTAGTTAGCTCGCACACTCTCTCCTCTCCCTATCCAGCTTTGATTTATTGATCTCTATTTATAACTTTCTTCACTGAATTAATTATATTTTATTATGATCCCAAGCGCTTCCTATTTGAAGCCAGATACAGCCACAAACAAACTACATACAATGATCACGGGCTATATAGATGGTGTACTACACGTAAGAAAGGAAGAAAACTACATATGGAGACGGTAATGCTTGCGATAGACCCGCAAGGCACTTGACTAACTAGACGCCGCCTTCGGTGATTTTCTGCCGAACCCACTTTTTGTGGTTGGCACTCTGCCCTCCAATCACCGAATCGTCACTCGGCCAGGATCATCTATTATCCACCAAGGTTTCTCCGGGCAGCTGGGTGGTCTGTTCAGGAACAGCATGTGCAACTGGCATGGCAGTTGGCGTCCAACCTGACTCAAACATTCTTCCAGTACTGGAGGGTTCTGTTGGCGCTGCAATCGTTTCGGATGTGTCATGACGAAGGGGTCACCGTCCGCCCACCACCTGCAGGAGGGTTCTAGATCAAGGTCAATCAATCGATAATCACCACTCGTTCTGCAATGAACGATGCTGCGTACTGCAGCGCGTGTCGATTTGCTTGCGCACACTAATACCAGTTAGCCTGGCAAAACCGAAGTGCATAAACGGGAGAGCGCTCATACCCGAAACCGCGGTCGTTCCGCCTCTACCATCCATTAGATGTGCCTTCTCCTTGTCGATATTGATGACATGAAAATGGTATTTCAAGCGCGTGCAATTGCGGTTGCGGTAACGAATCCGGTCCACGGGCTGGGTATCTAGGATATGTGTAGTGAATTGCAGAATCTGCTATCGAGTTAGCCCGACCTATTGTAGGAGTGATAGGGCGAAGGAATATTCACTCACATCAAATCCCCGGTCATCTCGGTGTCTATGCTCAGGACAATCATTTCGATCAAATATACGGTCGAGTTTGAGGATTTGCGAGATTTATTCCCCCACCCAATGGGGATGGTCTATTCCAGTAAGTACACGACACCATAGAGTATCCGAGAAGAATGGGGGGGACCACACTGAAATCTTTTAGCCCAACTTGCCACAGGACTTCTAGCCTTCGCACCGTGTTCCCCCGGCTTCGGCTTTCTTGAACGAGATGTCGTATGAACGGCAACACGCGTCAGAGTCCAATTTCTTCAGGTACAAAGATGACTGTCCCGTACTGCCAAGGTTAGGTGGATGCCCATACGGACCCAGCACGCAGGCCGGAAAATGAATTGTCGAATACGTTGCGTGATCCGCAGCTTGTACGATTCTTCCAGTCACTCCCGGTCGGGGTCGGGCCACTATGCGTAACATGCGACTGGTCGGTGCTCCTGGCGTGTTCTGCACTGTGTCCACCGAAGCCACGTAGAATGCGGGAAGCTTCAAGAAAGACCTCGCCCCTAAGCGTGGCATCCAGAGCTGTACATATTGTCCCGGTTGAGCCTCTCACCCCATGGGAACCGCAATATCAAGCCATAAGAGCCGGTTGAAAGACCGCGCGACGGCCTGTCTAGAGGTGATGCGCTACAACCTGTGGAACCACATAGTATGCAGACATGTCCTGGCACTCCAGGCACATCCGGCGCAAATCCCACCTAATAAAACCCAGCGGTAGGACGACACTCGGTCGATCAAATGGTAGAAAAGGGCATAGGTGGCGATTGAAGCAAGCATATGGTGGACCTTGAGGCCGAGTTGCGGCCACCGTCGAAGGATCGCAGCCAGCGTCCAAGACAAGATCGAGACGATACTACATCCGGCCTGTTCATCAGTGGCCACTTTTAGTCAGACATACTGCGAGGAAATGGAAAGCTGCCGTTCTCTAGCCCGCTTCACGTACCAGGAATGGGATGACGAGGGGAGCTCCAGGGCTAGTATTTCGAGCATTTGCTCCTAAAACGGACCCATGAAGAAGGTAATGCAGCACGCAAATCCGAGCTAGCCACCGATGGGAGCAGTGGAACGTGTCCCGTCCGACATAGTAGACGTGGCCCGGAAGACTGAAGCTAAATCCGGAGCAGAGGGGAACAAGGTGTGTGACTACCAAACATCCAGCTCGCTTCTGCACGTCCGCCCACGTCCGGGCATGAGGGCTGATTACAATAATACTTGCAATCACCCAGACTGCAAGTACTCCTTGCAAATATGATGGGATATGCAGCCACTGGGGCACGCCTGGTGTTGGGGCCTGGAAGAAACTTCCCCAGGATACCGCGTGCTGCAACCTCAAAGGCAAATGACTGGATCTGCGTCCGAGGCTACAGCATGTCCAGCATACAAGAGCAAGGAGCCCACAGAGACCGAATTTATCTTGGACGGAAGCTCTGGCAAGCCATTCGACAAACTTTGAAACACGGCGGGACATGCTTTTTAGGACAGGCAATACTGGCCATCGGCGGGTTTATATCTGTTTTCTAAAGGACTGTTGGACAATGTTGACCTAGAGCTTTTATTCGGGCAGGCCGAGATGGCTTGGGAGAGTGATGTAGCAATAATGACACTGGTGAGAAGCGGTTGGAAGGCTCATGTTATGACTGTGTGGGATGATGTGGCAGGTTGATGGATGAAAATGATCTGCATCGGCAGCGTAACAGTGTGATTCGCAATATGTCGATTACAACAGGTGCGTCTCGCAGAATCCATGTTCAACGTTGAGCCCCATTTCTGCAGTTCCCATATTCCTGCATTACAATGCGATTATGAGTTCATATAGTTCCAAGGTTTAAGTTGATCAACATTCTGAGAAGCATCTCCAGATGGTGCATGGTCGCTTATCTGATTAGACGGCGACTGTGTTAGGAATATCGTTGAGGAACTCTCGTGCTACGCGCTGCAAACTGGTCACAGTTAGATTAGAAGGGTTCCGGGCCGTACTTGCCTTACGCTTTCTCAGTCTTCCAACGTCAACGATCTGTCTCTCAACGGTACTGTTTGCTAGCACGCCTTTCTTCGAGTAGGTTCTTTTGAGGTATTGACGAAAGATGCCAGGTAGAGCGCCGAATATATCTATGCCCAAGTCTTGGTCTATCCGTAAGTGTTGTCAAGTTATGATCAAGCAAAGAGTCACGTAGTTATCCAAAAGGTAAACACAAGCAACAATGTATGATTGAAGACGAATAACCCAACTAGGTACACGAATAGGTGTCCTTATATATCCCTGAGCTCTTCCTGTAGATGAGTAGATAGTAGAGTAGTAGATTTGCCTCGGCAGATTCTACTGATCGACTGTCCACCATTCTAGTACCCTCATGGTCACGTGGTCGGTTGTCCCAATGTGGCAGCTGGTGGTACAGTGGTTTCCTGGCACAGATAGTCGCATATGTATAGCAAAACCTGTGACGGTGGGTCTTGGTCTTGCTCACTGAGCATGATCATGGTTTCTCTTTCCCTGAACACCTGGGGATGCCAGACTTAGGATGTTGCACGCGATCTGCTAACACATCAATTGGTTGGATCTGGTGGCACATCGGTGTAGGTGTGGGTCAACATCAGATTTTGGTGACGGGTATGCCCGGAACACCTCGGCCAGAGACGGTGAGGAAAACGCAAAATGGTATGTATACAATATCGATCCGCTATTTACCATGTGTTTTCCTGATCCAAAGATGTTCCCGAGAAAAGCCATACATTGCTTGTGCGTATGTTACACCGTTCACTAAAGTTAACCCCTGATGTGCGCCTGCCATGGGACACGCCTGGTAGCGGATACCATCGTAACCCGGGCCCGAGGGAATCAATTGAGAGTCTGTGCAGTGGAGTTCAATATTATAGGACTCGTTTCCGATCAGTGCCTCCATGCCAAAGAGTGTCGGCGAGGTGCTTTGAATCCATGAACCCCAACGATGCATGGTCGGTACTGGAGGGGCGTATCCACAGTAGAGACAAGCCACTGGTAGAGCACATCCGGCCAAAGATGTGATACTCAGGCTGGGAGCCCAGGAGCCTAACATCCGAAACATACTCCCAATAGCGCAGTAATTTACAAATATAAGTAAGAGAAAAATAAAGAACTGAGATGCTGATTTAGTCCAATAAGAAAATAATAACAGCAAAAAAAGACAGCTGTTTCAATAAGAGCGATAAGGATATCAGCAACTGTTTGAATAATGGCATATGCAGTAGGGCTGATCACGCCCAGGTTGTCCTGCTTGAGTAAGATAGATCGTGCATTTACCGTCTTGGCTACCTCCATCAAGGCGTTCAAGCAAAAATAGGGAAGAGCGAAGAGAAGAGCTCCGCTTCTCTCGAAGGATCCTGAGGCAGTCTTCGAGCTGCGTAGAATCCCGATCCAGTGATAACAGGGTTCACAGCACCTAGAGCTAAGATAGTATAAAAGGTCTTGCGGTCACCCCAAAATAGTCTGTTATATCTCCGAGTCCCCTCTGCTTTTTGCTTTCATAGAGATGAAACGTCTACAGCGCGCTTTGTGGCCATTTTGGAGCGAACTTTCAACGCAATCTGTCGGAATTTGCGTTGGATCTCTGGACTTTGACGGTATTTGGTTTGCGTACTGAGTCAGATCCGCTTGTAGCTGCACATAATGCGGACTTTGTCTGAAAGCCTATTCGAGAGACTTCGCGTCAAGATAAAAAGGACCACAGTAGTCCTCTCTGATAGTTCGTTCGGCGGGCGAAGAAGGTATTTCTCACCTTAAATGGGATGCACATACGTTGGATGCTATTTTTTGTCCAATCACCATTCACATAGTTCCCCACTCCGACGAACTTCCTAATTCGGGTTCTACGGTATTCGACGGGTCTATTCATATCCACGTCATTTGCTTTCTGCATATATCAGTGGCGGTTCCGAACACCCACCGGCCTCATACGTGTTATTGATTTTATTCATCAACTTTACCTACTAGATCGGAGAAAGGCGGGTAAACACGCCCGCGGTGTACCATCCAGAGGGTGATTCCCGATAACTAATTTAGTTATTTTACCCAATGCTCTCTACTCATCCTTACTGTCATTTGTTTGCTTATTTCCGGGTGCATGTGCGGCATAAATGGCTTGCTATAGGCAGTCTGGGATATCGGAGGATGTTTTCCTGTTGTCAGAACGGTTTCAGGTATAACGAATACTATAGTACCGACGGGCCAGAGCCGGTCCACGGCCTTTACTTTTCCACATTTTCCCCCCACGTCGTGGGTAATTTTCCTGTCGGCAATAAATATAGTTCGTTTCCTGTGGCCTTACGCTGCAATACCCGACCTGTATAAATTCTTGTCCTACTTTTAGGGGCAGAGGATGGCAGTACGGACGAGAGGTCAGCGTTTTCCCATTCTTACCTCATATTACGGACGGTACGTGACTAGTTATCAACCAGGCCAAGTGTAGGATTCTCTTTAAGAGAGATCTATCTTATGCGGAACTCTCCAATATGCCCATTATCTGTACATCCATAAGTTACAGAAAAGGGATCCGAGGACCAATTGACGGGAAACTACCCCGAATGGAGGTTTCCGTGTTGGAAATCAGTACCATGGTTGTGTGGTTGGTCGATGTCTGGTTCATTATTTTAGTCATTAGATCTTTGCTATTAAAGTTCGCTTGACTCATTTGCCCTTCGTAATTAGTTATGTACAGTAGAATATATATTAGATACACTGTTCTATGATTTACAGGAAATTTCGCTGGTTCTGTCCAGGGGTTACATCGTTTCAGTAGCACTACTCATATATTCTCTACAGGCAAGTTAGAAACCGCTTAGAATTACCATATTTTCCCGGAGGCCATAATACGTTTGGTCGATCGTACCAAATTCGTAATCGGGCTCGCAATACGTTGGATATATATCTAGTGCTGACCTCAACAACACTAGGTCAGACGTCATAATTAGCTTGGTGCGCGGCTGGGGCAGTGGAGCTAACGTTTCTCCACAGCGACTATGAAGATAGACAAACATCTCCACTGCATGCGAAGTAGTTCCTATTGGGGGGAAATAGCAAGAGACTCTTGAGTTGGTTACAGCCAGCATCTCAAGTGGGTCTCTCAGTCTGCGCCCGTCATTGGGGTAAATACAGAAATTGCAAGTGGCTAATCCCGTATTTCTTACCTTACAGGTCTCTTCAGGTAGAATGTATCTCAGGGGCATCTTCGTCTCTATTACGAAATGGAAAACAAATACTGAAGATACACTCGGGTGAAGTTTGAGCCATGGTAGAACTATTATTCTGCTGTTAAGCGCCCGTTCTGACTTAATGGTAACGTCAAAGATGCCCAGGACCATCCGTCCCCTGCTTCTGATCTTCTAAGTAGGCCTAAAATGCAGAGCCTCGCTGGTGAATCATAAATACACGAGCCACCTAGTATTAAGTTAGTAACCTGTATAACGTCGATAGGGCCCGTGGAATGCTGAACAGCGGTGTCCACGGGTGTCGCCACTCGTATGGAGTCAAATGGTCGTGAGAAATAACTTACAAGCAAATAATGCATGGCACGCCATGATGCGAGTTGGGGGGTTGTCGTCGGCTGAAAGAGCAATACCTAAGACGATATTAAGGTTTCTCACTATCTCATTCTAAGCCACAAGTTAGTAGCGTTCATTCATAGGCAGATATCCTAGAACAACCTGTACAGTTTTGATGTCACGATTTGTATTTGTGGAATGCAGAGCCCTCGACTCATGTTCATGTATCAGAGCTTTGGCCAAGCATATTTGCTGCACTGCAATTGCTGCCAGTGCTTTAGTTATATGCTCAAGTATATAAATGTAGGTCTGTATCTTGCACGTACCGTGTGATGTGCTGGTATACCATAAAGCAGGAAAGGGTCTGCCACTGCTGGAATCGGCAGGAGAGAAATGTAGTGGTTGGAAGATATCTGGCCTTTGCATTTCCCAGTCACATATCTTCCTTTTCAGGACGTCCGATATAACGGGAGGCATATGAGCGGCAGTACTTGGTCCATAGCAGTAATTGATTGTTTCGGCTAGCAGCCACAGAGCTCGATGGGCCCAATCTCGTTCAGTTCGGTAGCCACGATATTTCCAAGTAAGAAGTAGCCCTTTTTCAAGCGAACTAGTAGCCAGGCGCAGAGGGCGTCGAGTGGCCAATGCACATTGTACATCCTGCAGGACAAAAGCCCAGAATGAGGCCTCGGCGAGGCCACCAGCAAATGCACAGTCGGGATAAGAATTGATATACACAGAACCAGCCAAGATATGCCGTTGTTGGTCTTGTGACAATGAGCGAGCTATAGAAACTGTCAGTCATCTCCCGTTACCAGCTATTCAGAATAAACTACCTACCAGAGAGCTGTTCAAGGCAACGTAATATCACGGTTGAGGCGAGAATAACATCAATGCCAATGTTAAAGTTGATAGTTTTCACAACTGGTAGTAAAATAGAAATACATTTCTCATGGTACTTGTCTGCAACACTTGGATGAACTGACTTATTCGTATAAGAGAGGTGGCAGGCAGCGGTAGCTAGGCAGGCGTACAACAGGAGAGAGGAGGAAGGTGCTCTTTCGACTGCATGCACGGAAAAGTGCCGTTCATTGTCAGATACATCCAACTGCATATGTAATATAAGTTAGCAATCTGCTCCTGGAATTCGTCAAGTGTTATATACCCATGCACCAATCGTTCTCCTAAAGTGTCGAAGGAGGGATGCCTCATCCATGTTACGGATCTTTTGGTGAATTCCCATAATAGTTGTAGCCGGCAGGTTTCTGGCCGTAGAAAAAGGAATATCAAGCCGAGCTCTGGACAACTGTGGTCCCGGGGGGCAATGTACATGGGACACAAGGGAAGATGCGCTGTCCAACAGTTCCCTCGAAGAGAACTCTGGTATTCCAACGTGGTAATCGGCCGTTGCATAGGGAGTCTCGTCTTCAGAAGCAACTCAGGCACGGTTAGTGCTGTTGTCGGTCTCAATATTTGGAGCATTTCGTGCATTTCATGCATACCCTCAAGGCGTATATTGACACAGAATTGATCACTTGGGAATGCTGGGGGGCTTTTACCATAACGGTGAGGGCCCTTAGGCCGCAACGAAAGACTCTGTTCGGGTCGGAAGGGAAGCATTTCCGGCTGCATCAATGCAGATGCAGAGGTGCACAGGCGGCCCGAACTTTCACAGCGTAAGCATACTGGCGCACTCTTGTCACCTGAAGGGAGATGTTAAGAATTTAAGGGAAACATTTAGTATGGTTCACAGAGATTAATACACTTAGATGGTGCAAGTGGCATGTAGGACTATTGGTAGAGGTGTGTCAGGTAAGCGACTTCCGCGGCAAAAAGGAGCAATATTGGCACCCTAGTTACTTACCATGTTCTCATTACGATGCACTCAAAACAAGTACTTTAGCAATATCAAGGAGATCAAGAAATTAGACAACAAGGTTATGGCGTGATGGTGAACAAACCATAAAGAAATTGTATTATGGTCTTATCAGCCTTTGATAACGATTCCCTTGGTGATTTTGTCCTTGGCTGGAGGTGTCTAATATCCCAATCATGGCGGCTATTTCTTGGCACAGGGAGGCGCTGAGAAGGGGAACAAGACAAACAAGGAAAAAGGAGCCACTATGCCCTTTGTTAATAAGTTGTAGTTAAGTTTTATTCATTTCAAACATCCTGTGCCTTTAGCGCCTTCAGTAGACGTTCTACCGATAGTCAGGCCGTGTGCTGGCGCTGGCCCACATCACACCATTTCGGTACGTTGTGTGCATATGTCGAGTTACGTACCTAGGCTTTCTTTTTCCTGGGGTGGGGTTGGATTCATAGATTGAGATACTTGGCTAATGCACGAGTCATATTAAGCATAACCGTACGAGTCAGTCGTGTTGTAAAAGACAGTTAGGCGAAATACAAGGCTTCAAATTTTCACGGATTTTTGCACACGAGACTCACAGGAGAAACTATTTCCCTCATCTTCAGTGGGTATACAACCAGTATCTTCCCGGTTAAATACGAGGATACTGTAGCCGTCTCTTAGTGACTGTCAGCAGACCCACCCGCCATTCGGCGTGTTGGTCTGCCTCACCCAAACGATAAATCACACCCAAACGATAAATTTGAAGCTATTCAAGCGCCTATATACCACCACTATGCCTGAATCTTATTCTGATATCGAGATACGCGTCTCAAAGGCCTGTGAAGTCGCTCAAGGCCAAAAAAAACCTAATATCTCTGCGTTGGCGCGTCAATTTAACGTTCCTTATCAACGACTCTGGGCACGTATTCATGGCCGAGCAAATCTTTCCTCACGTTCTATCTTAACCAAGACTCTTGATGATTTACAAGAGAAGGTGCTGATTTGTTGGATTTGTTAGCTTAATAATCTGTATAGTTCACCTACAGCTGGAATAATTGAACAGAGTGTCAACCAGATACTGCAGAGGAATACAATCGACAGGCTACCTTGTATAGTTGACAAGAACTGGATTTATCACTTTATTAAATATCTTCTAGAGAAGTTTAAGTTTATTCAGCAGAAGTCTAAAGATAAGAAGCGTCTTGATGCAGAAGATATAGATGTTCTTTAATACTGATATAACTGCTTAGAGCCATTTATCAAGCAGATTTCTCCCAAAAATATATACAATTTTGATGAGACCAACTTCTAACTAGGACAAGAAAAGACTCAAAAGATTATGACTACTATGCCTCTACAAGCTGTAAGAGGGAATCCAACTAAAGAAATAAATAAATTAATCTTTGCAATAGAGTGTATTACAGTAGATAATTTTACTTTTTCTCTATACTTTATATTTAAAGGAGTATATTATCTTAAGTAGTAGTACGATGCAGATATTCCAGAGGAATATTGAATAGCTTTATCTTCTAAAGACTATACTATAGATAGAATTAATCTTAACTGGATTTATCACTTTCACCGCTATACAAAACACTGTATCTCTATAAAAAAAGAGGTTTGATTACTACTTTTTGATGGTCACGAGTCCTATCTTACTTATAAATTTCTTCAATTCTGTGGACAATATTATATTATATTTTATTATTTTTCTTCTTATACAATACATCTTGTACAATCTCTTGATAGACAATCTTTTTAAATCTATAAGTACTTTTATTACAAGAGAAACAATAAACTCGCTCAAAGAGATGCTGAGATGGATAATAAGAGTGATTTTTTAAAAGAGATTTATTCTATTTATACAATAACTTTCAAACAACGTACAATCCAGAATATCTTTAAGAAGCGAGGTCTATATCTTTTAAATTTAGAGAAGATAATAAAGCCTCTACATAAGACTTTAGAAACTGCTCCAGGACTTGAGATAATTATAATACTGTCATCACTATTATCAAGCTCATCGCCGCCATCTATAATACAGGGTCTACGTCGAAGTATTAGTAAAGTACAGAGCTTTATTAATAATAGTCCGGAGCTTGATTAAAGCTTTATACAACGCCTTGACCGTGTATTCCAGAGTTCACTAGAAGCTACTAAACTAGCCGCTCAGTTTAAAAATAATCTACAACAGCATCTTCGACACTGGAAGTCTCAAGATAAACGGAAATCACAGAGAAGAGTTCGATACAATAGACCATTAACTGTATATGATGCAAAACGCCGAATTACAGATTGTATTGAGGTGGAAAGACTACAGGGCCTTAGGCAGATTAGAAAAACGGGAACTTTAGGACACAATAAACCACCACAACAAGTAGATACAGGGGATCTGCCTAGTACAGAGGCTAGCCAGGTGGATAAGGAAGGCCCTAGACTACCTTATTGGATAGATACTCAAGGCGACGTTGTATAGTGGCTTGAATAGCTTCAAATTTATCGTTTGGGTGTGATTTATCGTTTGGGTGAGGCAGACCAACACGCCGAATGGCGGGTGGGTCTGCTGACCTAAGAGACGGCTAAACGGAAATCAACTAAGACAAAGCAGACAAACCGCCACCCGCGATCTAATGCACTGCCTTCCTAACCACTCCTGCTCTTTCGTGAATATTACCCGGGAAGCTCAGACCACGCCACCGAGGTGGGCGCCCCTCACAGAAGTGGATGATCCAGCAAGAATTGAGGCAAGTTTGTGCAGAAGACACTGGAAGCCCAAAATGACCGCGTGAGCGAGCATAAAGTAGTCTTGGAATCACATCATTCCAACCTCAAGGTTCTTCATTGTGTTCACTGTCAAGGGAAATGGCCCAGGCTGCACTGAGGAGGTTCCTCAACTAAGTGTAAAGCGCACATAGGGAGCATATTCTGCTTCGTGATTTCCTGTGGTCACAGAGTTACCGGAAAATTTTCATTCAGGTTCAAATTGATGGCCTTGATCAAGGAAGGAAGTATGATCTACATTAAACATCACGCTGAAAACTACTGAGATCGCTTCAAGACTCACACTCGCTCATCTACCATGACCTCTGTCACTGTGTCCATATTCTCTTCTTTGCCATCCAATAGTTTCTGAATCTGTTCTAAAGACAGTCCCTTAGTTTCGGGGTACAGAAAATATCCCGTCCCCGCATAAACGACGAGGACAGCTAGAAAGACGAAATAATACTTCCACGCGATCGCATCCAGCGCGATCGGATTCACGAGGGAGTTGAACGATGCGAATAAACAGGAGGCGATCCAGGTGAGACTGAGGCCTTTGGCACGAAGGCTGAACTGCCAAATCTCACATGGATAGGAAACCAGCAAAGGGGTCCTGTTGGTATCAGAATGAGCATACCTCGCTTGGTATCATGCGAAATAGGCATACTTACAATGCTATGCCGTAGCCGGAAAAATAAATGAACAGGAACGGAACGACTGCAACTCCCACGGATTTGTTGTGATGCTCGGCAAAGGCTCCCGAGAGCCCAGTGATACAAATATAGCTGAGGAGCATCACAGCCGCTGAGGCGTGGAAGAGTGGCCGTTTGCCCAGTCGGCTCACGAAGGAAGCAGCGAGAAATCCACAAATCAAGTTCCAGATCTGGAGCGAGGCGGTGATAATCAATTGCTCGCTGGACTCGGTTATACCCACCGTATCAAGGACAGTGGTCAAGTAAAAAGAGACGACCCCGTTACCACCCCACTGACTGAACCAGGATAGCGTGAGGGTGATGAGCAAGCGCCAGCGGTTACCCTTGGTTTTGAACATATCTAGATAGCTAGCACCGGAGCCAAGCTTCCGTTCGGACTCGAGCGCTCCTCGAATATCGTTCATCTGGAGCTGTACGATGGGGTGGCTTCTATCGCCCGCTGCATGCCAGCGAGACAGGATATTCTCGGCCTCTTTCTCGCGTCGTTGAGCCATGAGCCATCGTGGACTCTCTGGACATACCACAAGTCCAGGAAGGGCACAAAGCGGCAAGATGAGTTGTAGTAGCGATGGTATTCTCCAGCTCCACGAGGTAGAAGAGCTGAGAGTACCGTAAATGATCCAAGCAGCAAGAGTACTACCAATATAGTAACCAGACTGGTAGAATGAACTCACAACAGCTCGATGGGAAGGAAATGCTATTTCGGTGATCAGTACAGGGGCATTACAGCTCCAGAAACTGGCCGCGCAACCGGCGAGCCCTCTTCCTATAATCCATGCGGCTGGATTTGGGGATAACCCTTGCAGAATGGCGCCAGTGATGATGAGAACCACTCCGATATATAGACCAGGCTTTCGCCCAAAGCGAGACGAGATTGAAGGCGTGATTGTATAGGCTAGAAGCAATCCGATCCAGTACGCAATACTAATGAAGCCCAGCCATGCACCGGCGGGTTCATTCATGAATGCCATCCAGGGAGGTAGAGATTGGAGCCCATTCACCATACTCGAGTCGTATCCATTTGCAGAAGCTAGCATGTATTAGCAGAGTTCTCGGCCCACTCGGCTTGGTTGTGGACTGGACGACTGACCAAATAAGACAAGGCTCAAGGCGCAGTAGTTCAGTTTGATGAGATGGGGTGCGTTCCATCGAAATGAGCCGGCTTCGACTGACCAATCACTGGACATCTCCGATATCTGATGTCGTTTTTCGCTCATGGTGAAGTCTCAGAACAAGCGATGCAGTCGCTCTGCTCA
Organism: Aspergillus hancockii; assembly: GCA_001696595.2. Taxonomy (NCBI): domain Eukaryota; kingdom Fungi; phylum Ascomycota; class Eurotiomycetes; order Eurotiales; family Aspergillaceae; genus Aspergillus; species Aspergillus hancockii. Next base: position 8,267 of record MBFL02000448.1, on the reverse strand, counting down.
TGGGAGTCGGTCTTTTTTAGTGATTACTTCGTACTTTATATTCCAACATGAGAAGTTGCTGACTCTATTATTGGCTGACTCTTATTATTGGATTCTACGTACAGATCCAGCCCGGACCTTCGGTAGATCTGATACAGCCAATCAGAGATCGCACTGTTCGCTCGGGGAGTTACGGCGATAAGTGCTGCTTTCTTGTTGGAATCCACACTACGCCTATCATTGACCCGCTATCTAGTCGCTGCCACAAGATAAGAACGTATAATAACTAATCCCGGCTGCGGGGTCTGAACAAGAAATGAAACGAAGGCAATCTTTGTTCCATCGATTTGGTAATAAATTTGCTTGACTACAGGATCGCTACTCAAGAGCCTAGTAAATCCGCAACTCCCCGAGCAGGTCTTGGCATATAGCAATCACAGCTGATCACATTCCAGAACTGATTGCGTTCTGGTACACAATGATCTTTAAATACCAGCATCGGACGTCTGACTAGACGTGGTGGTCTACATAAAGAACCATAGCTGTGCAAGACTGAAAACCCGGCGTCTCCTTCAATAGGTATCATCTCTGTATCAGCTCCTTCAACATCCACGACACCATGACTCGAACGAGCTGTCAGTCAATGACGGTGGCTCTGGTTCGAAAACCCCCTCCAAACTGGCCTCTGCCCCTACAAAACCGTGATTGGACTGGCATCAGGATCAACATTCGCGAAAGTATCGATGCGGGTTTAGGTCTCATTCGCGAGGCGAAGGCTGCCGGTGCAGCTTTGGTAGCTTTCCCCGAGCTGTGGTTTCCAGGGTAAGTTGGGCAGTCTGTTCAACCAAGCCAGCCATCTCACAAGATCGATCTAGTTTCCCCAAGTGGCGAGAGCAGAACGACTGGAAACGGACCCATCTTCCATCCTACATCGAAAATTCCTTAGAAATCGGTAGCGTGGAATGGAATACCCTGATTGCAGGGATCAAATCTGCGGCAATCTGGGTGGCCTTAGCATTCTCGGAGAGGGATGGGGAGTTTTTATACATGTCGCAAGCCTTGATATCTCCCGAGGGCGATATTGTCATGCATCGTCGGAAATTGCGACCGTCTGGGTCAGAACGGGACATGTTTAGCGACGGGACAGTGGACCAACTCCAGGTCAAGAACACGGCTCTTGGCCGGGTGGGAATGCTTCAGTGTGGCGAGTAAGTGCTCCCGTTCAGACGGAATCAGTGAAGCATTAAGACTGACGTCGCCAGGCACTTCTATCCCAGCATGAATTTCATCATGGCAGCTCAGCGGCCCAAGCTTCACATTGGCGCGTGGCCGTTCGCCATGGACTTTGAGGACGACAGTGACTCAATTTACTACAATGCATCGCTTGTCACCCGAGGCTCGGGGGCCTATGCTCTGAACAGTGGTGCATATGTCCTGATGCCTGCCGTGGGCTACTGCTTCATCTACGATCCATTGATGCGGATCGTTGCGCATGTCGACAATAAGGTGCCATATGATGAACAACCGATCCTGTACCACACTCTCGAATGCTCGGACTTTCAGAGCTCCCAAACCCATGACCCCGACGCTCAGGCTTCTTGGGCCGTGTTGCAGCAGCTTAATGAGGCATTCCCTTCAAAGATTCCACAAGAGGCGGGCACGCTTGTACCGCGGAGAGATATCAATACGCATTTCTTGACGTCCGATGATATGAGATGGTCGGAAATGGGTCCGGGAACCCCGTGGCCTGAGGAGCCATTAGGCGACCTGGGCACATTGTATACTTGATGCTTCCTTTTCTGAGGCGAAAGTGGTGGATGATTGCCACTGCAAGCATGTCCCGGCTTGTTGTGAACTCCGTATGATTTTGTAGTGTTGGTAAAATAGCAAATTTGACGAATTGTGATTTGGACCTCATGCCAAGCAGCCGTGGTCTCAGTGACAAAATGTACCGTGGAGCGTATCTCTTCATCCCGGGATCTTTAATGCCTTATCTCGGGGTTTACTTTCGAGTGGGTCCGATAACGCCCGCAAGTAATACATTCGACACACAATCATCAAGCACTACCCACTGTCCACCAGTCACTCAAATTATACCATTCTCTCGATGGCTCCCAAAAGTAATAACTTCACAACGGGAAGCTCTCGCAGTAAAAATGGCTGGTGGAGATCAGCACAGCAAATGGTCCAGTTATCGGGTCAGTCAGCGGCAGGCGAGGTCTTTCCCACGGAAAAGAGCAGTAGCAGCCTGCAGAGCATGTCGATTCAGAAAGATCAAATGCGACAATGACAGGCCAACTTGTTCTTCGTGTCAAGCCTCTGGTGCCGACTGTGTTTATGAGCAATTTCCCGATATCTCAAAGTATGTCCTTGGGTTGTCCCCACATTAGGTCCGTCAAATCGGTAACATAGTTCACTCTTGTTCCTGCCAGGTTTGACCCGGCAAGCATCTTAATCCTCGAACGCCTGGATCAGATTCAGCGATCTCTGGGACTCGGCTTGATACAAAATGCCACTTCATCATCTATTGCTACAGGTAGACGTGCACAACACCAGAACGATTTGATTTGCGATCCATGTGACGTTTTACCGTCATTGCAAATCCCAGCGGCAAAGATCTCCCCCGATGCCATCGGATCTTGGCCAATCCTCCAAAAACATTACGGCGTTGAGAAACTGAATTACATCCTACTCAAAAAGCAGCAGACCGCGGACCGCACATGTCTCGAAAGCTGCGAGCTCGACCTTGCTCAAGTACCGATCCTAGTGGAACGGTTCCTCGAGCAGGTTCATGTGAAAAATCCCGTTCTCGACGTGGATGATCTGCGCAGTTCAGCTACCAACCTCGCAAACAATGGACCAGCTGGTGACGGTGTATCTTGCTTAGTAGTGAGTATACCACATATCGCACTCTCCCCAGGGCTTTCCCCATCCACCTATCACTGCATTAACCCGTTTCAAAGTCTGCTTTAAAGAGGGCTGATGATTTTGAAGTTCCTCGCCTGCGCGTTGGGTTGCTTGGCAGCCCCATTAGGGACCTTCGATGGCACAATAGGCGGTGACATCACCGACCAGTCACTGCATAATGCAGGGAAAAGGTTCTATCAGGAAGCCCTACGACTCATTGCTTCCGCAGGCGATGAACTACTAAACGCACAGTGCTGGTTCTTCAGTGGTGTCTACCAGATGTATCAAATGAAGCCGTCTCAAGCCTGGGTACACTTCTCACATGCGTCGGCTGCGTTGAGCCTCCGACTGAGACTGAAAATTCTCCGTGATGGTGCCACCCGATTACATCTGGATCCAGAAGAGCTATGCTTATATTGGACATGCTGGAAATCCGAATGGTAATCTGATATTCTCACACATATCCTCGATTGACACTGCTGACGAAAGCATGATTGAAAAGCGATCTCAGAGCCGAGATACCGGTCCCGAACTCGGTGCTGTCCGAGTTTGAAGTATCGGACATGCACCCTGCACCTCGGCCGACTAATCGCTCCTTGCCGCATATTCTGAATACTCAAAGGAGAACGCCAGCTACTGGGAATACACCTGGCGATGTGTATGAGGTCTCTTGGTACTACTACATTTCTGATATTACATTAAAGCGAATCGAGGTCGAAATTCTGAATTCCTTCTACCATGACTGGGATACCCAATGGCAATCCACTGAGATGCCTCAGCTGACCAAAATGGCGTCGGAATTTGAGTCGCAATTGGATCATTGGTGAGTGCTGTACTTCATACATGAGAGTTAACCCTTCAGAAAAAGTTATTGACGGCCTGACCATCATATTACCGTATGATGCACAGGTTCAAGAATCTACCGACGATCATCCGATTCGAAGAATGGGAGGAAAACCCACGACTTGAGCTGATCTTCAACCTTCAGGCTCGGGTCCTCGAGCTCAAATCCTGGCTCTATCGGCCGTTCGTCTTTTACGCCATCCACGGGGTCGGAGAGGAGGGGCTTTCGCCGGAGCTCGAAACGTTCGTGCAGAAAGCGATCGAATGTAGCTTTCACATCATCCAGTCCAAGCCGACGTTGCACAGACACCACGGATCCTGGTTCGCGGCCCGGAACGTGCTTAGCTCGGCGCTGCTAATCCTCGCCGCAGTCAAGGCCGGGGAGCTGGTGACATACCTGGAAGACTGGCCGGAGCTTATCAATCAGGCGATCAGGACTCTGGCGCACTGGGCGTCGGAGTCGCAGGACTTGGCACACGGACAGCGCATACTGGAAAAGCTCTTAGAGTGCCTTTTGGAAGACGATGACTCTCCGCCTTGAGTAAAAGTTGCATACTTCTTTATGGTGAATTTGAATTTGATGAAATGTGTACATGGGGTTTCTGTCTATAATTCAGAGCAACTTCGACACCTTGATTTGTGGAAGTGAAGAGAGGGGATTACAGGTGTTATTACAAACATGTCAGAGGAAACGGATGTATGAGTGAGTCGAGCTGGTCAATTATCTATGCTTCTACCATGTCTCATACATAGGACTGACTCCCTCAGATGACGCCAGGGGGAATGGGTCATACAGAAGGGCATAGCGTCCACTGTGCAAAGCCAGAAACTGCTGATATATAAGTACACGGAAACCTAGAAATCCTAAAGGTCTAACGAATTATTATAAAGATATGCCCTGAGTCCCGTCCTGCCGCCGCACCACTTAGTTGAGCACGCTTTTGTAAGGCTCGGAAGCGGGATACAAAGAGGAAGCTAATCGATCGGTTCCGATATTGCCAAGACTATCTTAATGACTGAATATGGTGCTCATCTTCGTTAGTGCTTGTGTCTTGAAAAAGGGCCGATAAATGCATTCAGCATGTCCTTCAAGAAGAACAAACCCAATGCATAATGCTACGTACATGGTCCTGCCGTCTCCTGGCATCTCTACCCGAAGTAAACGAGAGCTCGGACGAGCAAAAGTTGAAGAGGCAAAACAGAAAAGCAAAGAAGGAGAACAAGAAGCGAACAATCGTAGATGCGGACTCAGTACATGATAAGAGATGACTCCAAAACGTCACACAAGTGCATCGTCATCAAAGGTTTAGAGAGCATTTATCACACCTCAAGTGCCACAATCAAGCTTGAATCTCCGCTCCAGCCCGCAAGCTAAGAGCCAAGATAAGTGGTCCCAGCAAACGCATGTGGGAAGCATCCAAAGTATCCCGCGAACCAAATTGGTGCATTGTCATGAAGGATGGGGAGCTGGCTGAAGTGGAAGACTCCTTTTTATTCAAGTACTGTACGCAAGGTAGTCCTCGTCGTATCTAGTAACTGTCACAAATACAAGATTGCGGTTCTGAGACATGCGAATGCGACTACGGAGACGCCAGTATGGCAGGCAGCGGTAAGAGGTTAGACAGCTCACGTCTTATTGTGTCGCTGTGCTAGGTCGTGATCGCTTTTGATCCATGCAACTACCTGTGCGCTTTCTTGCACCTGGTTAGGCGCCAATTTGCGGGACCTTGGCACGGGTTTAACCTCAATAAGATACGGGGTTCCCGCGACGATCTCGCAAATACCCATCCGTCCGTGCTTCAAACTGTGCCGCTTCGAAGACTGCAATGAAGGGTCTGCGGTGAAGGGTCCAGTCTTGAGACAAGAGTAAAGTGGATTGTTAGGGCATTGAGAAATACAACAAGAGTTGTATTTACAATCTGCTCGTCCATTGTTGGTGGATAAAGACGTTCTGCAGCTCTCCGAAATCTAGGTTATGGGCTTGAACGGGATTGGCCCATCACCAGCACTATCATCGTCGTCCTCATCGTTAACGATAAAAGGGTTTTCAGGAGTGGCGGGTGCGACCAACATGTTAGATGTCATATCGGGCTTCTCTCGAACCGGAGTCTCTAACAAGAGGGCTACCATCCCCGTTTGTAGTAGTTAGTTAGGTAGCTTTTTTATAAGTATTTGTGTTGACTGAAAGGCTTCATATTGATTATATCGGGCAAATGTAGCAGGCGGGTGTCCCGCCCGATTGTGTGGCCCGTCCGATTGGTGATTACGTTACTGTTCAGGGTCAAAGAGAGCTATGGCTACCTCCAAATTATCATCCTTCCTCACCAACAGTCAAAAACAGCACTATTGCAGTTGGTAGTACGGGCGGTAGAGTTGCCATAATTGCATTCTCTGTCATGTGAGGTATTGTGGTGGACTGCGTTTGAGACTCTTTTTATTTTTCAAATGTCTTTTTAAAAGAAGGGTAAGGGAGAAGGGGGCATTATATAGTGTCTGTAATATCATAGCACCTCCTTGATTTTTCAGCTCTCCTTCTAGTAGGCGGTGGTAAAGCACAGATGTTTCTGGCAAGTGGCGTTAAAGAAAGTTGGCTCGCACCAAACTTTCCTGGTTCCTGAGTCATGTGACTGCTTACTGTTCCATGATTTCATCATTGCGTTGGATTTGTGGTCCAACTCATAGATTCATAAGTTATTACGTGATAATATCAACTGTTACTACGACGTTTCGTCAAATACAGATTGTAATGTATCGAATATTGCTCGAATAATCGGCTCGCGCTAAGCTCTTGGCACTGGGACTAAAAATCAATTGTCATGTGGTCAAAGGTCAGAGGAATTTCGAGACCGCCTGTATCCTGTAAGTGATCAAGACTCCTTAGTGAATTTAGATGGATGTCTTAGACACAGGCTTTCGCTCCAATCAAGTATACTGCGATGTTTCGATATGGGAACAAGTGGACACCACGCTGCGCTCTACCGAGTGTAGCGGCAAGAGCCTTTATGAGACTCGATGGTGGCTTGTGTGGAAGCCCTTCTATGGAATATTATAAGAACCTGAATCATAATCATTCGAGATGCAGTGCTTGGAGCAAGGCGTGAGGAAGGCCGCGCGGGTTAGAGAAGACATGAGATTATCACATGCGAGGTAGAAAGAAATGCATATTGCCCAGGCATCTAACCTGCTCAAGTAATCCACTTCATACCCTAACGTGATGTATTGATACTGTACAGTGATGATGCAGAACGCATGATATAGGGAAGGAAATCTCTAAAAGATGTTAAGAGTACTAATGTTATACCCTTCCTTTACAGGTCTACAGCAAGAGGACAAGAGACATATATCAGGAATTCTGAGTAGATTTATGGAAATAATATTAAATGCCCCGGACGTGAATAAGCAAGTTAACGAAAATTTACTATCCGCAGCCTTTTACACTCAGATTCAAAAGCTGTGTCACCCCTAATGGTTGACTCTTTGCTTTCCAGAACTTCTGATTTTAGACAAAGAAGACTAAGCTCCCGTCTGGCAAGCTCGGCAAATGCATATAATTGGTAAAACAGCCTTGGTGTAACTATACATGATCTAGCGAAGACCTGAGAAAATAAATCAAAGAGTATGCGAGATGACACTGCTTTTGCATCTAAGTGTAGGAAGTCCATCAGCTGGAGAATAAATGGATTACGGTATGCTTCAATGAGTGGGTATTAGCTGGCGTCATCAATATGTATGTACAACTTGAACAGAAAAAAGCAGATTATATCTTTATTTATAATACAGTGCCTCAGTCTAACAATAAGCAATACATATGGCTTCCATTCTACATGTATTTGAATATATGTAGAGTACAATTCAGTATAAAAGTTGGTGCCTATATATTCCATGAAAATAATAGTAGGCTATATATTATAAAAGCTATCTAATGATATATAAAGCGTCTGCCAAAGGACCTCCAACCTTCTTCTATCTCAATACTCAGGCTCAACGTCCCGCATCAGTTATCGAAAATAATTTGCTGTCACTCAGGCAGCATGGGAAGATTCTTGAAAATAATAATACATAAGAAGTCGATTACCATTCCACTTCAGCTACTAACTAGAGACCTAGCTTGAAAGCGTGAGTCTAAATATCGCGCTCGAGGTTTTAAGCTATATATCCAACCGGGTGCACGGCGGACGAGTGTGGATGATATGATATTTAACGAAAATTAGATTTTGAAAGATGACTGAACCTACAAAAAATATAAGAACAGTAAAGGCTAGACATTCTTCATCTTCAGAAAGGACGGGCATGAGGTCACAGATAAGGAATTGCAGCGTTATCGAACGCGATTCAATACACTCTTTGGGTATCCAAGACCTTTCAAAAGAAAAAGGACATCGGAATAAGTCGGCGATGGTCAGTAATTCTTGCACCATGATATCGATTGGATTTGGAAGATAAAGCAACAAACTACTTTAGCCGTACGATATAGAGGAATATGTACAGCGCTTCCCGAAATATGTTTCCACGATATACATTTCAACTCTGTTTCCAAA
>MBFL02000447.1:0-25916 GCA_001696595.2 Aspergillus hancockii | reverse complement strand
TCCCTCCCCTCCCCCTCCCTCCTTCCTTCCTTCTTGTCTACCTTTCCACCTCTCTCATCTTCTCCAATTATTCTTTCCCCCCTACCAACTCTCAAACTGCGATTCCCATCATAGTCTCTCTCCCTTCCATTTGGCTAAATACTCAGTGCGGCGGAGTCTCTTTCTCAATCAATCACCCAATCGATCTTCTTGGGATCTTCCCTATCTCTGACAAATTTATCCAATCAGCTGTATTTCGCTCTAGTCACTCGACCCTCCATTTACGTCTCTTTTTTCGGGAATCAAATTGATCATGGCTGAACCTGAGGATGTCGAGGAAGATTTGTTTGCGGATCTGTATGGCGCTTCTCTTTACCGGAATTTCTTCTTTACAAGATCTAACCTAATGTTTTGATAGCTATGATGCGGATGAGACCACGAATCAAATTCCTTCGGCTGTTGAAGCTCTAAACCCCACCGAGCCTGCAGCTTCTATGCCCTCTACTCAGTCGGTTAGCCTCCCTGCAACACATGCCATCGAGACTTCCCAGTTCGAAGCCGAAGACCCGCGCAGTACCCATCAACCGTTTCCGCAGGATGGAGGCTACCAACATGGCACAGGCAACTTAGACTCTGGCTTCGCCAATAATGTCACTCCTATATCTGGGGAAACCGAGCATCACGGAACCGGGATCAAAGAGGATGGGTAAGTGTTAACTTTTTATTGCTAGATATGTTCTGAATTTTCTATATTTCTGTTTGGAGAATGAAATGCACACTTAACTTGGCCGCCTTGCTTGGTGGGACGCATCTTACCCTTTTGGTTAATACTCTGGCCATCTGGGAACAATGATATACTGAAGGGACTGGCAATGCCTATTTTACCCTGATGCCACTCTTCACAACTATGGGCTTTGGTGAGCGGGTGAAAATGATGGTGGCTGAGCTGATGTCATGGGTTCATGGGAGGGCTTCTACAAATGTGACTGCTTGGTGCAGTGGGGAGAAGGATGAAATTCTTTGACCTGCATCGAGGTCTTTGCTCCAATTGAAAACCAGTCATTGTTGCTAGAGAAAACGAGGATATGACCAGTCTTTGATAGGGAGGCTTTTAAGACTCTCGTCAGACTCAGCTGTGGAGAGCAATCTGGGGACAATAGCTACCTCTGGCGTCTTGAGGGACAAGTGGGGAGATATATCAACAGCCCAACGTCGATGTGACAGTTGCGAGAAGACAAATATCGGACTCCTGTCTCTACGAACCATTGTCGCGAGCGACTATAGTACAGCCGATACTATATAGCTTCTTGTCGAGATATCTTGATAGTGCAGAACAAGGAGTAGGTGCCTTGGCTGTGTGGTTACGAACAGTTTACCTAGCTTCGGACTATTAGACAGGCAGAAATTCCTTGGTCAGAGACAGAAAGAAGAAAGAGAAAGAAACAATTGACTTATTCCGCCTGAGATACTTCAACTTGTGGTCTTTGCTATCACCACCGCATACCTCCCGGTCCCGAGGAACGTGTCTTACGTTTGACCTTCAGTCCACTGGATCGTTTCGTAAACCAGTGGATAATTGACTAGAGGTTAATTGTCATCAAGGGCCTTCCAGCCAGTCAGTGTATGTGCACGTCATAGACTGGCAAGCCATCCTGAAGCGACCATGAAAGAAAGTCTGCTCTTGCAGTGGTCTCAACAAAAGTCAACATAGTACCTATCAATTTGGTATCGATTCTCAGTTCATAAAGCTTTCATCATTGCACACAGTTACAAAACCTGCCTTTAAGACATCGCAATAGCTGTCGGTCTCAACACGTTGACCTTTGTCCACAGAGGGCACAGCATCACATCAACCTACCCACCAGCAGCCAACGTTAAAGCCGCCCTCTCCCTAACTCTCTTTCTCTTTTTCTTTCCTTGCCCTTTCCCTTTCCTTTCTTTGCTTCTTTATATTTCTTTGTTCTTTTTATTTGATAATTAGAACTAACATGCTTATACTAATGCCTTCGCTGAATAGAAAGATGTTTATCGGTGGCCTTAACTGGGAAACCACTGACCGTATGTGCCTTCAAGATTCGCTGGTAGTCCATTCACGCAGCTGTTAATATATTAACTCCGCAAACAGAATCCCTAAAGGATTACTTTTCCCAGTTCGGAGAGGTGCAAGAATGCACTGTCATGCGAGACAGTGCGACAGGCCGCTCTAGGGGTTTTGGTTTCTTGACTTTTAGAGACCCTAAAACCGTCAATACTGTCATGGTCAAGGAGCATTACCTGGATGGGAAAATTGTGAGTTACAATATCACTTCACTCTATAGAAGCGGGCACAGGCTTACAGGCTTTCAAGATTGACCCAAAGCGTGCGATCCCCCGTGATGAACAAGAAAAGACCAGCAAAATATTTGTTGGCGGCGTTAGCCAAGAAGCCAACGAACAAGACTTCAAGCAGTTTTTTATGCAATTCGGTCGCGTGATCGATGCGACTTTGATGATTGATAAAGACACTGGTCGGCCGCGCGGATTTGGCTTTGTGACATTTGACAGTGAGGCTGCTGTTGAAGCAGCACTCTCACGTCCTTTAGAAATTCTTGGCAAACCGATCGAGGTCAAGAAGGCTCAACCACGTGGTAACTTGCGGGACGATGACGATCGCAGGAACCGCCGTGGCAGAGATGGTTTCCGCGAGGGAGGTCAGGTCAGCAGCGATGGATCTCAGCAACAGGGTGCTCAAGGCCCAGCAGGTATGCCTGGCGGTCTGACCCCACAGATGATGGCGCAGTATTGGCAACGAATGCAACAATACTTTGCTTTGATGCAGCAGCAAATGGCCGTTGCCACTCAGGGGCAAGGCATGGGTGGAATGGGCATGGGCGGAATGAGCCCAGCTATTATGCAACAGATGCAAATGAAGCAGATGCAACAGATGCAAATGAGCAACAATCAACAACAGGGAAGCATGAGTCCTCCATCGCAGAGCCAAACTCCTCAGATGCAGAACATGATTAACCCCGCTATGATGCAGCAAATGCAGCAAATGCAGCAGATACAAAACCAGAGTCAAGGAGGGCAAGCAGGAAACGCTATAAACATGGGAGGTAATAGTCCCGGAAGCGTGAGCATGGGGGCTGGGAATTACTCGGGACATCGAGGTCCAGGCTACAACGCTCATGAGCAGATCGCTTTCGAGCAGCAGAAATACGAGCAGCAGCAGGCTCGTCGGGCATTGGAGAACCGGGCGTTCTCTCCCTATCAACAAGGCGGCCCAACTTCGTGGGAAGGTATGTACGATGAAGTGCCCCAACCCAACATCCCCACGGGACCGCAAGCCATGAATCGCGCTAGCAGTATGGGAAGGGGTATGTATTTGGTTCATACTAAACCATCTGCTTGATACATGTTTCTCTTTACCATTGTCTGCTAACTCTTGTTCAGGACCGACGCCGCAGCCTCAGAGTGCCGCGCCAGCCAATGCTCCAACTGGTCCCAAAAATGCCGGGAAACCTGGGGCCAATTACCGCGGTGGAGGTCGTGGAGGCCATCGGGGATTCCATCCTTATGCTCGCGGCTAAGCGGATGTGTTTCTACTTGGATTATCTACTCGGCTTTTTCTGTCCTTGGAACGTTTATCTTTGTGTGCTTTTCACTTTATTCGGCAGTGATTTTTCAGTTTACTAATTTTCTTTTCTTTTTCTTTGTTTCCCCCTCTCTCTTGCTTCTGAAGGTGGCGGACGATTTTGCCGCTTGTTGGGCTAAGGGTCTCCCGGAAATGGTGATGTGTTTAATGTACTTATTCGACGATGCTCCCCTTATTTCAATTTTGCATTAGCTTTCCTTTTTCTACCTACAAATGGTCTCGCGCGCGCGGAAAATGTAAAATGAAATGAAAGGGACCAGTGAAAGGCTGCCAGCGTCACATAATCTAGAGATGGAGCACAATTGGAACTGCCATGAGAATTTTCCTACTTCATTCCGTAGGCTCACCGAGTGTCTGATGGTGGGCACATTGGATGAAGATGCTAAAACACTAAAAGACAACCATTTCAACTCAATATAATACACTATTAATACGTTCAGCCTAGTTTTAGAAGGGGCAGTGGTTACAGGGTTTCTTTTCTCTTTCCCCTTAGACACAGCAACTTGACCTCATACTTTGGTTCAGTGTTAATATAGCCCTATACCCTGTTACATTGCAACCAAATAATGGAAGATATGAATCAGATAGAGAAATAATATTCCAAACTCGAGAAGGGAGTTTATCTTGCAAGAATATACAGTCAAAGGTCAGCTATGACAAAGGATAAGACTGATATCGACCTGAATTCAAGCATATATGTCAAAAGAAAATAATCAAAAGGTACAGTGAAGAGGAAAGGGGTAACATCAAATCCGCTAAGTTCATCGAATATGTCTGGCAAGAAGAAATCTCTATATCCACAGGAAAATGGTACGAAAAGGGAGAAAAGAAAAGGGCTGCTGAAAGCAGTGTCATGATTTTGTTCCATGGGTCGGAGAGCTCAATACGCGAAACCATAACCAGGAGCGGTAGGTTTACGTCCGTCAGGAGAGCCACGACTATCGCGGGTATGCCGACTTGCTCTGCTCGAACTACGTCCATGTTGACTTTCATGGTAGCCAGGAGGATCCACCAAACGGTCTGTGCTTCCTGTAGGGCTTGATCGTAACTTCGGATCGTAGTGGTCGCGATAGGGTTCATAGGGGCCTGTGAAGTTGAACTTGCTCATCTCTGTGTATTCTTTGCGAGGGGGGTTCTCCATAAGGAGCGACTCTCGTGCATCCAAAGGTGTCAAATCGTCAATATCACGATTCATTTTTTCTAAGTGAAACGGTGATTGTTAGCCCACTAAAGGAAACCCTTTACACAGCCATATCAACTTACTAGCTTCCCTTCTCCGTTTCGCATGAGGGTTTTCTCGGACACAGAGGATAATGGCGTTAGCAGCAATGAGAATGGCTAAAATTCCGGTGAGGGCGGACTGCACAACGATAAGGACGATGCCTGTCACAGTCTTGGTTGTCTGTGAAAGGCCAAGTTCCTCAACGAATATCAACACGCAGGCAACTGATAAGACGCGGACTACCTGAATGCTAAGGTTGATCCACTGGCTCGACTTCGCGACATACGGCCGGTACCATAGCAAAAGAGCCAACATGAGAGCCTCAACAATGAGTTGTCCAGCGGATTGAATTAGTCCATGGCCGTTGCCCGCAGCGATGATTACACCTTTGACAAACATGTAGAGAATAGCTGGGAAGAAAAGCCACCAGTAGTCTTTTTTGTAATTGTCGTAGAAGAGACTGTACTTCTTCCACGTCTCTGTGTCCTCGTACAGTCCAGAAGCGTCACCTTGAGATGCCTTGTACTTGCGAGCCACATACCAAATTCGGAGACCAAAGAAAAGCAAAACACCGGTGAAAATAACAAGCGTGATAGCAGCCAATGTTTTCGCAGCCCACGAGTCTCCGCCGGTAAGCTGGTAGACACAATACAAGACCCAGATCCCATAGAGTAGGAGGATCAAGTTCGTGATGGTTCTAGCCAGCAAGCCCCAGTAATCTTTGCGAAAATTCGTGAGCTTCGCCGGAAAGGAGCCGTACAAAGCCCATAATTCGAGGATAACTTTGAGGAGTAGGATGCCCACTGTGATAGCGGCTATGACGATGGCGAAAATCAACAAGCACGTCATAAATATGTTCGCTTGAGGTATTGTAAGCTGTTCCGCCCAACCCTCTATGCCGGAGACAACCTTTTTAACTGTACTCTCGCTTGTCTGGTTGCCAGCCGTCGAGTTCGCGCTATAAGAGGATGAAATTTCACGCGTGGCCAAGTCGGCAGCACCTACAATCAAGTTAAGCCCTCGCTTAACTTTGGAGCTTGTGTCCGTCGATGATCCATTCGAAAATTCGATCGTAGCGTTGCGAAGGAAGTCGTAACTGTTCTCTGTGAGATTTCCGCCGGTGGACTTTCTGAAACCATCAATAGACTGTTGCATTTGACCCCATGGGATTAAACCGGTGCTAAAGGCAAAATTCTTCGTGAAACTGCGGTACACCGTTGGGTAGTTGACACTAAGCATGCCGTTTGTAGCCATGCTATGAAACCATCCCACGACCTCACCAAAGCCCGGACTAGATGAAGCCGCCCCGGGATGGCCAGCAGCACCCATGAAGGACAGGCCACTCATTGCCAGAGCAGCTCCTGCTACGCCAGCAGCTGCGTAGGAAACACTTGACATTTGCGCCGATTTTCCGTTCGACAACTGGGTTTCGATGCAAGCGACTTCGTGGACATCCTCCTTGGACTTCAGCTCAAGTTTAACTTGCCCGTCTAGGTCGGGTATAGCAAAAGCGATGGCGGGGATCTGGCTGGCGAAGTTCTCTGGGATTTGCTGCGATCCAGTCGCGGCAAATTGGCCGGCAGGAACTTTATTAAAGATAGAACGAAGTCAGGCGCTATACAGAGAAGGAAGAGACTGATGCTGCCAATACTAACCAGGACAAAGTTTGTCGACATAGTTGTCAGAACTACAAGGATCAAACTGTTTGGTATATATTTCATTGCCGTAGGCATAAACCGAGAGAGATGCGGAGACATTCTGCTGTTTCTCATTGGTGCCGACGACATCGAAGACGACCACTCTCGTCGAGCGCGTATAAGTAACGTCTAACTTCTGAACCTGTATTTCTGCACCGGTCAGACAGGTCGAAATGCCATTTGTGCTGAGCGTGTCTGCCGCGAAAACTTGCGCGGGCAAAATGCCCAAGCCTATTAGGGCAAGTCGTGAACAAGAGATCCGCATGCTGGAAACAACGACTTTTTTAGCACTTTAGATATCCAAAACGAGAGCATCAAAGGTGGTGTTCGGTATCAGTATAAAACAGACAGAAAAAGCCAAAGCCAATTCCCAAAAAGGCAGTTGGAAACAAACTTGAAGACGATTAAACTGATTAAGTGAGTGCAAATTCCAAATGATCGAGCTTGGCCGGGCGATAATTTCAGAAGTGTAACAGGATCAACCTGTGTAGAATAGAAGAGAACGAGTTTGATGAGTTTTCCACGAAAGTGATCGCAATGCGGGGGAGAAAAATATAGAATAAGAATAACCAAAAAAAAAAAATCGAAGGTAAAAACGGGCAGAGAGGATAAGGAAAGTTCGAAGGGAAACTACCAAATGAGAGGCATGCAAAGGAAGCGTCAACACCACCCAGTCCTCTCGCTCACTCCGTCTCTTGTAACTCTAGCCTTTCTTCAGTCACAATAGGCACGAGAAGGGAAGTAAGAGAACTGTGTGGACAAGGGGAATGAAAAGGAAAGATGGTCGATTCACACAAGAAGCAGTAGCAGGGTCAGGAACTGATGAATCGAAAAAGGAGTGGGAAGAGAACGTGTAAAGGGAGAGGCAAAACAAACAGGAAGGCGCAAGAACCACCGCAATGTCAAGAACACGGCTTGTATGCCAAAGCCAAACGAGTGATGATGAAGAGAAAGTGGAAGGAAAAGAGTTATGCAAATCAGTCAGTCGATCAGTTACGGAGAAGCCATCATTCTCAGGCCGCCTGGCTCGATCGGCAGCACCCAGGCTAGGTATGTACCTAACGTATGTATGGATGGATGTATGTATCTGTATGTACATGGGATATACACACAGTAGGGGCCTATCTTCCCACCAAATAGCTGGTACCAAGATTGACTAGTAATCAATCGTACCCGTACCTTACTGAGAATGCCTAATAATAATCAACGGGACAATGTCAAGTGGTTAGGGTTCGAGACTCCGACAATTTGCCCCTGAATTGTCTCAAGGTGAGCTCCACCACGACCACTGATTGGTTCAGCGCCCGGCTCAGAAACGGCCCAAGAATGGCGCCGTCTTGGAGCCATCTAGACCGGTTCAATTATGGAACCATTGTCATTAGGTACGTGGGCTCAACTCAACACAGAAATTAATAAAGGTAATTCTACGTGGCAAGCCATTGATTGCAGCAAAGTTTGTACTAGTGACATTACATTAATGTTCTCGATACTTTGTATGGAGTAGATTTTTCTAAACTTTTTCTTTATCGATTAATTATGTATGTACTATAGTCCATTTATAGATCCTGCTGCTGTACTATCATCACAGGCATAAGTTGGTCTCTTAACATGTAAATGTAATTTGATGTACACCATCTCTCATAGGATAGCGACTCCAAAGAGAAATACTTCATATCTACTGAACGATGTACATGGCAAGTAAATATTCTTGATTCGTTAAGAAGAGATGTATGTTCATAGTAAATCCCGGAGGGCAGTCGGTAGTACTGCAGAGGACGGCAGCAGGATTAGTACAGTAGTACAACAAATAGTACATACCAATTACGTACGTACTACGGGATATGTACATATGTATACTGTGTACTCCGTACACACGGAAAGAATTGCACTGGGCTGAAATCGCCCCACTATAGAACTACTACCCGCCACAAGAACGCCACAGCTAGAGGGAAAACCTACGTATCAATATTTACTGGCAATACCTTCCATCCTATTTTTATGTTCTTTGCTTTTCTTAGGAGAAAGGCGCCAAAGGATGTGCGAACTATTACTGTTTCTCCTTTTCTTGTAAAATCCTTTCATCATACCGTGGATGTAATCCTCTCTACTCTAGTCATTCTGCCCTTCTTTACTACAAAACAACCCAGAAAAGAGTGGAGGGGGCTGGTGGGGGAAACGAAACCATAGGAACAAAGGCTGATCTAGAAGCAATCTGCGTCAGCTTGAACGTGGGTATGGGCCAGTTTGGCCGTTACAATACGGAGTACGGAATACACAATACTTGGTACCCAAGGTATCTACTCGTAGGTAAGTTGGTAAAGTTCTACCCGAGTACTGTGGGAGAGTGCTTATGGATGTACTATGGTCGGTCTATTGGCTATCTCTCCAAGTACACTCATAATAACCTCATTCTGACAGATTAGTACATTTCTATAAGCAGTGCTCCGTACGAAATTAGTAAATACAGCATACTCAAGTGGTTCATTGTATATATGCTCTAGACTAAGGTGCCTACAAGACCGGTTTATTATCTTTCCCCACTCTCTGTACTCCAGACTGTGTTCCCTTCCCTTGCTCTTTTACATTCCACCCGGGGATTTCCCAATGCTCCATACAACACACGAGGTTACAAGGACACAGGCTAAACTCTTATACACATATTAAATAGCTAGTCAAACACATAAGCTTTTCTAAGCATCTCAAAAGAGGGGGGGGGGGGAAATAAAAAAATAAAAAATAAACAGTTTGATTCTAAACATAGTCTATAGTCGATCTTGTCAATGACCAACTTCTTTCCCCTCTAATTAATTTGCGGTAAGCAGGTGTGTGGCTAACCTATTCTACTCGAGATACTACTTATACGAGGTAATTTGAAGCTATAAATATTAAGTTCATAGATCGTATGTCTATTATACCAAGGCATCCTTAGCTAAGAATGTTTCACTCTCAGTGTGAGAACGAATTTGGACTGCATTGACAATTATCCAACTTGGTCATGTATAAGTAATTTCTGAAACTCCTACCAGTAAACAGATACCCGAGTATAGCTGTCCAAACGGTCTCTCAATCACACGTAGGAGTGATCAATAAGACAAATTACGATTGGGAAGGAAACCATTACCCTCTTTGATTTAGTCAAGTGACACGAGCTCGCTTAGGGGCGGAATGAGTACTTAAGTAGAAAAGAAACAATGGACAAGCATTTCTACTTAACCGAGTACCTTGTCAAATCTCAGAATTCTAGACCTGGGTCCTTGTAATACTACTTACCTGGTACTAGTACATACTTACCAACTGTACCTACTCCGTGTACATTATGTACCTATATTTGTACGCCCACCATGCTGTTGAGCTGCGGTGGTATCATTGGACAGGCGGACGATCGAAACTTTCGATTATCAATCATTTCGAGGGTCAAAAAATAAAAAGTAAATGGAATTCTAAGATTGATTAATTTGGAATCTGCCGCTTGGCGTTGAAACCGTAGTACTTAGAACTGCCTCAAAGATCCACCAACGGGTAAGGGGACTTGTGAGCAAGAGCCTCTCTTAGGTCTTAGGTAGGTACTAGTATCTAGTCATCACGAAGATTTCTAGGCATCTAAAAATCTACATAACTACACATAGGTTAGTCGAGTTTCAGAATGTAACCTTTTTCACTACTATGTTATGCGTCTGCAGAGGAAGTACATGCCAAACGATAACATGGCCTACGGGAGAATTATCCGATATTCCAATATGTTATGTCCTACTACTTAAACACGATCAAAAAGTTTATTACTCCGTGCTCCATATAAAATGCCGGTACGCTTCAGCGAAAAATCAACAATACTAAGTATGCATGTGGTTTCAATTGAGAAACAGTTTTGTCAGACTCCCAGGATTCACTCATTTCAGCAAAAACTAGAATCCCGTACGGAGTAATAGGGGAAACGAACATGAAAGGCCATCGGCTGTCAAAGTTATTGAGTAGAAATTGCTAACCCGTCAGGTATCCACATCACTCAACATGAGACATTATCGGTGCCGCCACTGGGTAACCCAAAACCTTCCTGGTATATATATATAAGCGGTAGTTGTCTTGGGTGAAATACCTAAGATGGTGGTAATTAAACGACTTGATACGGAGTACACATCCGTTCTTCTGTCTCCGGGATAAGCAATGCGCCGCCATCAACACAATGAGAACAGCGATGGATGGCTCTTTGCCCGAGATGACAACACCCACCAAAGAAAATCCCCTTGCGCATATCGATCACTCGGATGACATACTCCGGACAAATATATATAAGCATCACACACCAGACATGTGTCGAGGTCAGAAAGAATTATTCATGAGCAAACTTATGTAAGAGCACTAGGTAGGTGACTCATTTCCGTCCTTGCCCTTGCTTCTCTTGCATCTCCCGCATCGCAGCTCTAGCACTTCGGCTGCCTCCTAGTTTGGGACCTCGCGATGGCTCAGCCTTCGTAGTCTTAGTGTTCTTAGCTCGTGTCACCCGTCGACGGGATTGAATAGCATCAAGGAAATCTTTCCGAAATTGTTCGGCGACTCTATCATCTGCAGCCTGGTCGTCTCCTGCCGCCGCCGCCGCTGCTTCTCCTTCCGGTTCCTCATACACATCCACTAAAGTAGGTTTACGTTAGGGCGAAAGCATGCCTAGAGGCAGTACGGGAAGAGCAAGCAACACTTACATTTGCTTTCACGTAGGACCTCTTCCACCAGTCTGTCTCTTTCCACATCCTGACTGGTCCGCTGTTTCCTGTGGCACCATGTCCTCTCGTCCTTCTCTACACGAGCAGTTCTGGAGAAAGAGCCATCATTCTTGGAATGCACATCTTCATCGTCACCCACTAGCCTTCTGGTCGCTGCCTCCGTTCGCACGATATTCTGTAGCTTAGTTTCCTGGCCAAGGTCGATCTCATGTAGTTTACCCAGAGATGCTGGTTCACGCTGAGGAATGTCGGTCGCGGACGGTGCAGCACCGACTTCACCCCCCACGGGAATCTCCAACCCCGTAGCATCTGTTGGAACATCGCGCCGATATCGCTTAGCCATTTCGGACTCTATATAAGTCATCCTTATTTTGTTAGTCTCCATTACATGCAGTACAGATCAAGAGAAAGTACATGGTGTGGGATCGTACATGTGCTTGTCGACGTCAACCGTCTGCCCGGTATGTGCTGTGAATCGGTCACACATAGCCTGTATTTTCTCGACCTCCAGGTCCTCTGCTACTACCGTGGATACACCAGCTTGCTTACCATTGTCCGCCGTTTGTCGTGAGGTGGCTGAAAACTCAATGCCACCCTTGCGTGAGCGATGGAATCGTCGTAGTCGAACAAGGTCGGCTGGGTGAACAACATCATCGTGTACCTGGGCTTGAGGGGCGGAAGTATCAGAGTATCGACCAATCTCCTGATTCCCGATGTGAGATTCTTCTTGTGCATCTTCAGGGCGGCGTCGAAGAAACTTTCTTCTCTTTACTGGTCGAAAGAGTGTCTCCGGATTGGACGTGATGTCAGTGTCCATGATCGTTAAACCCCACTGGGCAGTATGAATTACAACAGAGGAAGGGAGATGAAAGTATCGGCCAGATGACGAAAAGATGAGTAAATGACAGGCACTCTTGTGATAGAAGACGTACGTAGGAGTAGAGAGGTATCCGGAGATAGTAAGTTCTGTCCAGTAGAGTAGCGCGCAGAGGCGTGCCGGAGGAACATTTAAATGCCAAAGCTTCTCTAAGGTTGGTTCCCGCCGCCGCACCGCAAAACGCACCCGCTTTCTATCATTTATCCTCCATCCACACTCCTAGCCCCAGAATTCACTGTATTGGACTCATCTCTACATAAGACTGGAAAGACTTTCCCTACAGCTTCTCTCTATCAACTACTGCTGCTGCTACTGAACTCATTGTTGATTTTACCATGAATCCCTCCATTCCACCCTCGACCGCTGAATATGGTGGAGGTATGTTAAAGGAATGCGTTTCAATAGTATTTGAAGCTGACGCGCGTGCAGATGAGGTTTCGGCCATAGTGCTTGATCCCGGATTCTCCACAACTCGCGCTGGCTTTGCTGGTGAAGACACACCAAAATCCTTGATTCCAACATACTACGGAAAATACACCTATGAAGGACAGGAAAAGCTGATCTTTGGTGACGACGTCTTCGTCACCCCGCGCCCTGGATTGTCCGTTCAAAACCCAATGAGCCGGGATGGGGTCGTGGAAGATTGGGATATGGCTGAGAAAGTGTGGGAATATTCGTTCATGTCGCGATTGACCGGCCAAAAACCTGGAAATCCTTTCCAAAACGGATTAAACGACATCGCTGATGGAGAGCTGCCCACAGAGATGGAGGGGGTAGAAACCGAAGAGAAGCCTCTCGCAGATAGCCCACTCTTGATGTCTGAGTGTGGCTGGAACCCAACGAAGGCGCGCGAGAAGACCCTTGAGATTGCTATGGAGAAATGGGGAACACCAGCCTTCTATTTGGCAAGAAACGGTGTTCTGGCTGCGTATGTGACGGCATTTAGTCTATTGGCCGGCCGGCCGACGTGCTATGCTAACAGCTTAATTCTCTTCTAGGTTTGCTTCCGGGAAAGCCTCTGCCCTTGTTGTCGATATCGGCGCCTCCAATATCTCTATTACCCCTGTGCATGATGGTATGATTTTGAAGCGGGGTGTCCAACACTCTCCTCTAGGGGGTGACTATATATCATCACAGATCCGGGCTCTCTTCAAATCAAACACACCACAGCCTATCACCATCACCCCTCATTATCTCATTTCCTCAAAAACCGCCGTCGACGCGGGTCAGCCTCCGCAGGCAAAGTATAAGACTTTTCCACCCGAAAAGGCACCCGACACTTCGTACTGCACTCTGCTCGAAGAGCGAACACTTTCCGAGTTCAAGGAATGCGTGGTTCAGGTGTGGCCTGGACCCAACAAACTCTCCGCAACGGGCTCGAACGGAGTTTCGAACGAGGAGGTGGCTAGAAGTAGCCCCGGACGGCCTTTCGAGTTTCCCGACGGTTACAATCAAGTTTTTGGGGTCGACCGCTATAGAGTGGTGGAGTCTTTGTTTGATGCCAA
Organism: Aspergillus hancockii; assembly: GCA_001696595.2. NCBI lineage: Eukaryota > Fungi > Ascomycota > Eurotiomycetes > Eurotiales > Aspergillaceae > Aspergillus > Aspergillus hancockii. The sequence continues at coordinate 12,287 of MBFL02000447.1, read as the reverse complement.
AGCTGCGATTCCGGATCCGGAGTCGTCTTTTCCCGCTCCAACTCAAGCTCAGACCGTGCCTGAATTAATCAAGAGCGCTCTGAACGGGGTCGACGTCGACATCCGCCCGCATTTACTGGCTAATGTCGTCGTGACGGGTGCATCTAGTTTACTCCATGGCTTCACCGACCGCCTCAACCAAGAGCTGATGCAGACTTACCCAGGACCGCGAGTCAGGATCTCCGCACCGGGCAACACAGCTGAGCGCAAATTCGGTTCCTGGATTGGCGGAAGTATTCTTGCTACTTTGGGAACCTTTCATCAAATGTGGATCTCGAAGAAGGAATACGAAGAACATGGTCCGAGCATCGTGGAGAAGCGCTGCAAATAACCTCTGATCTGCCTTGGTCTTTCCTTGGTATTATGTTATGTCTCGCACGAAGCATGGCTGCAGTTCTTTCTTTCATCTTCTGATATTTTCCCCCTGTGTTTTCGCACTACCTTAATGCCTGTAAACGCTCTTCTGACAGACTTTCTTAAAAAAATGGGACTGAGAAGGCAGCAGATCCCATTCCTCCTGTTATGTTACTTCTTTGTACGAGTAATGTCAATTAATTCACTGTATGGTTTGACATTCAGACTTAACAGTTTTAACCATAAAAACGTACATTTATTATGATTTTCATGGCGCTTGACCTCGTACTTATACTATAGATGTCTTCTACACTATAATTACGTGTCTCTAGTTATAAATATTTATATACGGATTTGCACCTTTATGTTTTGGCATTGGTGATTATGTCAATGTAGGTCAACATTCAGCGTTTATTGTATCTACTTATCAATTGATTGGTCTCCCAAATCGGAGACAGAAAACATTTTAGTTCTTTCCAAATGAGAGAGCACATCATAAGCTGTATTGTCAGTGCAAGGCTTTCCTCGTCTGCTCTGTACCCGAAGAGCCAACGAAGATGTCTTCAATTCATAGAGGATAACAAATAAATATTGCCCAGGTATAGACATCGGAGTCTCGAGTTCAACAATACGTATAGTAGCCCAGATGAGACAAGATACGCTTTAGCATGCTTCATGCCACTTGATCAGACATGCTAGACGATTCAGCGGCCTGCCCATTGTCAGCTTCTGGAGAACAGCAACTTACCTTCTCGCGACTTACTAGTGGAGGTGAGACAGACGGTAGGGCCGTTATAATCGACGGTAGACCCGTGTCTGTTATTTCGCCGTCGTGCTTATTCTTGATGCAACATTCTTCTTCTAGCTCTTCCGACAATGTCGTATGGACGGAAAGGACGTGTATCCTGGGTGCAACATCGCGTTTTGGTTTCAAAGAATAAGTATTCTGTATTGAGTCTTCCTGTAGCCAGGCCATTGATCTATCTAGATCTTCTCCAAGAAGTCTTGCTTGAAGTGCTCCTGACGCATCGGGTGCAGCTGAAATGGCTCGGAACTTGCTGCAAGGCTCAGCCTTCTTTCCCGGCGTGGAATGACGAACAACCTTCTCTTTCCGAGTTGTATTATCCCAAGCGTCAATTACTCGATCTGATTTGAAATAATGCAAGAATTGATTTAACATCGTTTCTCGTTTTGCTGATGTTTGGGCCGTACAAGGGTGTCTTGGTTGCGGCACCGGCGTTGCCTCTTGCTGTTGGTGCTGCTGGTCTCTCTTGAGTTTTCGGAAGGCTTTGAGTTGTTCCAAAGAAACACTTCGAGACCTCAGAGTTCTGCAAGGAGCTGTAGCAGGCCGAGGGTGTCCTACATCGACATCCCCACTTGTGGGCCTCGCATTGGTAGGTCTAGCTTTTGAGAGACGCTTGCTAAGGTTCCTCTGGATCCTCGGTATAAGTGTGGGTGGGCTAGAATCATTTGGGGCAGTAGCCTCATATTTGACTCCACCTGGGATAGTGGTATGCCCTTCACGATTTTGGGGTTCGTGGAGTGCTCGGAGATTTGGGGCACTTTTTCTCGTGATCCTGTGGCGTTCAGTCTGTGTATATAGAGGTATCCCGGGCGAAAAATTTGTGATATCTGAGAAGAATGGATCACGGGGTAGAGGCTTTTCTGGGTTTGAAGAACCAAAAAAAATGACGGATGTCCGCTTCTCAAAAAGTCGTTCTCTAAGCGACCTGCCTCGAGACGTTGCAGTCGTAGTTTGTAAGAATGCCTGCTCCGTATTAGGATTAGGATGTAGCTATGAGGAGGTCCGGCCGATGGCCGAATGAGGAGTCTTATACTTACCATCTCTTTTCTGCTCGCTACACCTACACGCCGCTGCATTTCGGTGATTGCTAACCCAAGTTGAGATAGAGCAGACAGGAGCGAGACCCCTTTACGGCGGAGTTTCGAAAAGGCTGTATTCCAGCCCTCCGTATTTGATAGCATAGCATTGTAGATATCGAATAAGTTGCTAGGCAGAGGTCCGTAATCTTTTGCAGTCAGTCTAAGATACTGCCATAAAGCTCCAATCGCTTCCCTGCCTTTCTGCATATCTTTCAGGGTATCTTCGACTGCGGTAGAGAACCGTTCGATAGCATGTTCAATCTTTTCATTGTAGTCGATCATGGTAAGGCGGAACTTGCGGTCTTGTAGCATCTCATCAAAGACAGTTAAGTTCTGAAGCGGAAGGCTAAGATATTGAGTCCGTGTGTATACATCAACTTGTATTATGAGAAAGTCCTCTGTAGTCCTTCCGAGGAATCCGTCCAACTCGTCTACATGACCTTGGAGGATTCTTAGCACTTCTGAATCGGACTTAGCTAGCCTGTTGGTTAAAAGATGGATGCCAAAGGATATCTGAGAGACAAGCTTCCAAAACGGGTGGTATCTACAGTTGGTTAGTTTGCCCGCTGACCAACAGGGTAGTGGTGCTTTTGGAACCTTTCTCCAGGCCTTTGAAGCCACTTTCGACCACACAGTCGTTCATATCTGGGGCTCTCTAGTAAATCCCTGCGCCGAGATTGCGCATTGAGATCAACCATCCATTCGCTTTCGGCACCTTCAGTGGCTTCAATGATCGATTCTTCGAAAGGGCCTTGCAATTGAGAAATTGGATGGACAGGTACTCGACCAATGCCTTCGCTCCCGTCTGGCTTCTGCTTTGTTCTTCTTCCCGCGCTGCTGGCGGAAATCAGTTGCTGTTGAGTTGCAAATATGGGCGCCATGAATGTTAGAAGCACGTCAGTCTCAGATACCGTGGGCGCACTTATTTGTTGGCTCTTTATTCCTTTCTGTCGTCCTCTAGTGTAGGTGAGGTATAGGAAACTTGTACGTTTCTAACTGGACACAAATGCACAGTGAGCTACCTCTCTGTAGGGTGAAAGTCCAGATCAACCACGCCAGATTCGAGCTCCATTAGGTTTAGCAGTCGTAGGCATATGATCTATGATTGGAAATAATAGTAGTAGGTGGGGGGGGTTGGGTTGCCAGAGAAGACCAGAGCACAGCAGTAGTACTTGGGAGATGATGGCTGATATATATTTCTTGCCTCCGGAAGTGACAACACCATGCCAGCCTAGAACTGAATGCAGATCGAATTTCTCCGCAAGACGAGGGGGCCCTTCTAAAATATATGCAAGGCAGAGTGTGATAAGGGCAATAATTGTATATTTATCTAGACAATATACAGTTCACCTACGTAATGAGGTGAGAGCAGGTAACGTAAACAGTGCAACTGACTGGAAAGACGACGACAGCAGAAAACCGGAAATAAAGAAGAACTGTAACAATGAGGAGAGGGTGGGGATGCTAAAGAGTGTCCGCTGAATTGTTCGAACTTCGGAGTGGATTTAGGGGTATGACCCAATCAAATGCAAAGGCAACAAGTGTTACGGTTGGATCTGGATACGATTCTAGATTGCTGTTTAATTTTACGCTAGGTACATACAGGTACTGACTGCTTAGTAGTAGGTAGGTAGTAGATTAGTATAGGCACCTATCTAGTCTTAGTACCCGTACCTGGTTGTATCCTTGGTAAACTGAAATTAAAATTGGAAACTGAAATTTAATTTTGATTTTGATTTGGTTCGTTTCTAATTTTAATATTTAACCCCCCAACCTCTTCTCTCTTTCTTTCCGTACTACTAGATACTGTATGTATATATATACCTATTATTTGCCCCATTCCTCCCTCCACTCTGGAACTAGGTTCCACCATCCAAAGAGGACCTAAAGATATGATTATACATACACGTCGAGGCACTTCCTCAAGGGAAAGCGGGATGAAGACGACGTTTAAACAAAGGTATGTAGAGGAGATAATAAGGTACGTACATAAGTACTTGACCCAATTTTGCTCCCTTACGGATCCAACAAGAGAGAAAGTAAAAAAAGAATCCGAGAGACGGAGAGAAGCTGGGCCTGTGTTGATAAATAAATAAATACCCAGGAGTTCAAAATACGTACATATGATACGATGATATATCGAGGCTGGTATCCTTCAGGTACAAAACCGAAATCTTTTCCTCGAGAACTCAAGAACTCACAAGAACTCAAGAATCTTCGCTTCTCTTTAGGTGCCTTGTTCCTTGCCCCCCGCCTGAGTTTCACTTGGAAATGGCAGATTAGAATCGCCGAGAGTAAACAGTACTAGGCACAGCCTGGAATTCACTACTAGTATTAGTAGTGGTGACATGCTTAGGCTGGAGTCTAGCTTGTAGAAAAGGCACTGGCGGCTAAGCAAGTGCCGCACTATCCCGGGAGGGAGAGAGAGAGCCTTAGGCCCCGTTGATGACGATCGGCATCGACTCCGACAGGAATGTCTTCTCTGCAAATGAGAAACCGTAAATCTGTCAGTTCTGAGCAAATTCTAATCCTCAACCCCACTCTTAAAATAGTAAAGATTCCGCAGTCATTTACCACAGGCTGATTTAAGGCAATAACATCATGATTCCATATGCTGTTGGCCGGGGAAGAAAATCGGGTCCCAGAAGTTTGTAGGTAACGATAAATCTAAGAACTCTCCAAAAAGAATATCAATGTCCGCAAAGCCATCCGCTTCAAGGTTTTGCATGCCATTGCCTGGTGGGTCTAGAGGTCCGTGCCTTGAGGGCTCTTGAATGGTACCAGACACACTGTTGAGAGGAATATCATCACCCTGATAAGACGGAAGCGACAAGCACAATGCAGCATTTTCCGCGTTTGCAGGCTTACTGGACATGTTCCCAGGCGCAAGCGGTTGCCTAGGATCTTGATTGAGTTCATGATGCCCAAAATCTAGCCCTTCAATCTGGTGTAAGGCTTTTCGTCCTAGCCGTGCCATTGCTTCTGCAGAATACCAGGAAATCCCTAGTTCCTCCAGAAGCGTGCAGCAAGCTTCCAAGCCAGCCTTGGCCTGATCTAAATGGGTGATAAGCTGGCTCGAGCGGAACTGCTGATACGACACGCCCATAGAGAGAGTAAGCGCATACGGAACAATAGGAATGGGAGGGAGATATTGTGAGCACTCGGTGGCCACGATGGAGTGTATTCGAATAGCCGAAAGACCTTGGCGGATATATGAAGGTTTGGAACCATCAGGGCAACCAGACAATTTGTGTCTACATGAAAGGATGCCAACAGCATGGTAGAAGAGCTCTAGGAAGCCTACTCGTCCATTTAGCCTACGGTGCAAGAAGGGGAACGGAAGGGCAAGTTTCAAAAGGAGATAAAAGCTCACCAAGAGTAGCAAAGTCAAGATCCCCTCTAACATTATCACCCATGATTTCTTCGAAGGTTGGAAACCCTGTTTCCCATCCAACTGTATGATCTGAGGTTGGTCTATAGAATGCAATCACGTGAGATAACAAGTTGGAAATTGCAAGCCAAGCATCAAATGCTGTCCTTGCATGGGAGAGCTTAAAATCGGGCTTTTCAATACCTATGTCACGGTCTACGAGAAGAACAGGGCGACCGCCTATGCAAGCGTGCATCTTATCTAGAGTCCACAAGCACCAAAAGAGGCCTGTCAAGGAATCCCCCGGTTCTCGACAAGGTCTGTCAAGATGCAGGCCGACCGTTTGCCCCTGGTGAATAGCCTGGCAAAGATGCATGGAGGCTGTTTCCGCTCCTTCATATCCCTCGCAATGTAAAGACATTAGGGCCAAGGTGCGGATACGAGTGACTCGGTCAGGCTCCATCCCTTCATTGAGAACGACCACAAGGCCTCTGTACAGTTCAGAGCAGAACTGACGTGGTGTTAGGAGAGGACCACTAGTAGCAAGCCGAAGCCAAGGACTAGCCGCTCGATCTTTTGCAGCAACAAGGCATATTGCTCTCTCCAGGAACACCGACGCCATTCCTATTGAATGGGCAAGAAGGAAGGAATCCTTGTCGACAATTGGTAGGATGTGATTCACTCTGGAGAAATAAATGGAAAACAGGTGGTCACGTGTCGAAAGAGGGAGACGCTCGCAAGCTTTTAGGGCGGATATATACCGTTGGTGTAACAAGTTCGCATTAGATTGCGACCCGAGGGTGGGTTCGGATGAATGGCTGGGTGCAGCAGTATTTGCAATGGAGGTTGTTACCCCATTTTCTGCATTGACGCGCATAGCTGGAGAGTTAATCCAGAGCCCAATCCGGTCTCGAAGTTGACTTTCACAGGAGGCATCTAGTCTTTCCCGGATCATGGCTTCTGGATTAAGATCTCCCACAAAACGCTCCGTTCGGGAGAACTCCGGAGATATACGGTGGGAAGATCTTGAGTTAGTCTGTATTCCAGTTGTCGAGGAATTGATAGATGAGAGATTTATGGCATTGGGCTCATTTTTTCCGACAAGGTGACTTAATCCATGTTGGTCTTGGGCTTGACTGTTTTGTATACCTAGATGACGGCAGCGTTTCTTTTATGACAGTTGGTCTAGCTTAGCCTCCAGTTTTAACGAACTTGTCTTAGCTGCCGCAGGCCAATGGACACTCAAGACGCACCTTTCTTCGTTGGCAATGGGCACACGCTCTTAAGGCTCTAGTGCGACGTCGCGATTGGGGTGTGTCGGCGAGCCAAGTGAGTTCCATTTCTCAAGAATCAGCACCAAGTCGAGAAGTGATCTCAATCATAGTATTCCATGGTATGCTCATTGATCATAGACACGCCTTTACAGATGTAGTGCTTAGTTTGTATTGCGTCATGCGGTGTGATGACGATGCTATACAGCCATTGCGCGTTCTTGATCCCAACAGTGAGTTGCGGCTCCACAGCAATACTGTACTGTAATCACGAATACCTTACCTAATTAATTTGGTATAACGTAATTAACCACCGAACCGCGACCTATCATATACAAAAATAACCCTTTCAAAAGAGACGACTTCAAATAGCTATTTCAGCTTATAATAAAGGTTAAATTAATCAAAATCACGCGCTGCTAAGGTTTTCACAGTCCATGATCAGCTTTATAACAATAAGTCATGTACAGAAACACGATCCAATAGCCATAGACTAACTAAATCTAAAAAAAAATTCGCTTTTTAAACAGGTACTTGATCCAGATAAGCAAGGGTTTCTAATTCAGCCAGAGTTCCTATATAAAATTGTCTAAATATTACTTCAAGTACACCTACAGAATGTTAGAGGGTTCTCGTACGTGTCACGGTGCCAGCCCGAACCGCTCGTTCCGCCTGACCCCACCGCTTTGTTATGTGATTCTGACTGTTTATCTTCCCGCCTAATCCTGATCCTGTTGTAGCTTCTCAAGCTACGTCTTGTCTATCTGCCTGAATATAGCCTGACCAGTAGCCTGCCTACGTATTAGCTCTGTTAGCATGCCTGCCCGAATCCGCACCCTGACAGTACGAACCCTTTGACTTTGAGAAACTTGGCAACAGGCCGGCGTAACAAGGGATAGCATTCCAGCGAAGGAACATAAAGCTGTGTTTACCATGTCTGTTTTTCTTTTCTTTCTTCTCTTCTTTCAATGGTTCCTTCGTGTACGTACGGCATCCTTAGGTTGAGGCAATCTAAGCGTGACCCCTAACATATATCAACTACGTACGCCAACACTACCACTAGTTGAAGACTTAATTTCCTCTACTTTTTAAACCTCTTAGAATACTTGTCAGCTAGATCAGAAGATCTGTAATTTATAGAATAGTCTTAGTACAAAATGGAAGCTTTCTAGCAATTTAATTGCTTATATTCAATATTTTGAAAAAATTGTGTAAATAGTAGTATAGACTAATCTTTTTTTATAATAAGAATTTAGGACTTTGCAGGCTGAAAATAAGCAGAAATATAAAAAAAGACTAGAAGATGTACTATAATAGAGAATAATAGACTTTTAATAGTGTGATTGCAAGTAGCGGTGGCTAAGGTAGGTAGAGAGTTGCCGATCTCCCACGGAGGGTAGGGGATCCTTTACGTCCTTATATACACGGTCGGTGTTCCCTTCGGTTCCTAGGTCACGTTCGTAGCTGCCTGAGGCAGCTACCCGCGGATGCACATAGCTATCACGTGTTGCCGACGTACGACATGGGATTACAATAGTACAGGAAGATAAAAATTGTATTCAGCAGCTTGATATACAGTTTAATATACAGCTAGAGAAATCTACCTCTGTACCTCAACGACGAGCTCCGCAACGCTGCAGTGGCTGTGGGATAGTTGGATATACTATAAGAAACTGCCCTAGTAAATAGCTTCATATTCTACTATTATTTAGGGTGGTTGAATCTTATTTATATGGTTGAAAGCTTTAAATTATAGTGGGTGCGTTAAAAATTCGCGGTTTGGTCGTAACGTTTTCCACGGCCGAGTGACGCGCACGGCCGAGTGACGCGGTTTCGCCGCCACACCAAAATATTCTACTCTTACACCTCATTTAATCTATCTTTATACTATTATATTATTAAAAAAATACCTCTTTCTCGTGAAAATTGAATACAGATGGCTATTTCAGTTATTTAAAGTAAAAAAATTAAATTAAATTGAAAAGCTGCTGATATATTTTAGATATCTAAAGCTACTCTTCAACGACGACTACAAGAAATAAAACCACGTGCAGAAACACGCGCAAATGGCTATAAATTAATGTCTATTGAAGAAAAAGTTTTTATAAAAAGACTTCTAGATATAGATAAATAGAGTTTTTCAATTCGACTGAAGTTTCTGCGTGGAATAGTATAGATTTTATTTTGCAAATAAATACAAGATTCTACTATATCTCTTAAAATTAACTGGATCTATTTCTTTATTAAACACTGCTTTAAGCTACGTACGTGATATACAAGATAAATAATCTATCAACATGCAAAGCAAAAAGATTCAAGAGTTATAAACCTGTGGTTAGGCTGACCATTGGGATGGGATGGGACGGGAATGGGAATTTCCCATCCCATCCCATCCCATTCTTGGCATCCCATTTCCCATCCCATTTTCCCTCTTGGCATCCCGTTTCCCATCCCGTCCCAACCGTAGGGCTAGAATGGGAATCCCAATCCCAAAATCCGCATAAAATGGGAATCCCAATCTCAATTTTAAAATGGGATGGGATTTCTATCCGGTTCAATCTTGAAAACGGGATTCCCATATTTGTCTTGATATTATTTTGGGATTTTGAAATAAAATAGAATTTTCTATTTTCTATTTCAAAATCTTAAAAAAAATATAAAACGCTTCAATACAAAGAATATAACAATCAAAAGTAATAACTAAAGTTAAATTTATTAAAATCTAGGCACTGCTGGTATAATTAAATAAAAGACTTATTACTAATTTTATCTCTACTGAATATATTTTTTTTTTAATCTCTATTCTCTCTTTTATCTCTGGACTGTTGTTATCAGAAAATTTTTATATCAGTTTTTTTTTATTTTTAAAACCACTATCTATTATCTTTAATAAAGCAAGTTTTAGAATTATAATCTTTTAAATTATATTTTCTTGAAGATACTCTTGATAATAATAATATATATCCCGCATAAGATTAAAAACACGTTCAATAGATATACTTGTGAGTAAAACCCCAAGAATATCTTGTGTTATTTATACGACTGTAGAATAGATAGACTCTAGAAACTTTTAGTATTCTAAAATATCACTTAATTCTCAAGAAAAAGTTATAGAATTATATAGATATTGCTCAATCTCTATAAAGATCTTGTTTTATATTAAAATCTGTAATTATATAAATAGACTGTTAATATTCTAAAAAATTAAATATAAATATTAGTATCAGTAAATTTATTTATTAAAAAGAAATATTATATAGATCTGTTACTTTAATATATTTATTATCTTTATTACCCGGCTCGCACTGTACTGATTTATATTAATAATAATATAATTAATAAAACTCTATAATCAGCTTTTTATACTGCAACTGTTCCCGTGCAGTCCAATCTTTAGAATTATAAACTTAAAATCAGTATATTGAATTAAAAATAGTAGTAATAGTATATATTTTGTTATACTTTTCTGCAGTTTAAAAATAATAAAAAGACAGTTTTTTTTTTACAGTAGATAAAGTATTTAACAATAAATTTTTTTAATTATTTTTAAATTAAACCTGCTCTTCTCAATTTTCAAGATACTAAAATAATTAATTATAAACCTGCTATATACAATAAATTATAATTTTTTTTAATACTGAAATATCTTTAATATAGTAATAAAATAGAAGTAGTAGAATAATAATATATTGAACTGTCTTCCACTCAGTTTTAGTAATAAAAAGAGACTGAAGTTTTGGATTTCTATAGATAGTTATTTATTAATAAATTTTTTCCTGTAGAAGAAGCGCGCGAATTGCTATTAAAAAACTTGAGTTTCAACAGGTATATATATTCTGAATAATATAGAGAGATTATTTCTATTTATTTTTCTATAATACAAGAAAAAATTTATAATATTAAAAAGAGATATTAATTACATTTACAAGTATTCAAATTTAATAAAAAGTAAAATTAATAAATATTACTATTATCATTACTATAGATTATTATATTTATTAAGCTTATCTTTTGTAGTATCTTTCTAAATAAATACAACTGTATTAATAATAAATCCTTAATTTTATTATTATTAAAATTGTCTGAATCTTTTTTAATCTTAAGATCTAGATTTCTTATAATTGTATAAACCACGCGCTGTATTATATAAACTAAATATAGTAATATATTCTAGTTTAAAAACTAGATAAAATTAGATCTATTTTTAAATAATCTGCTAAGCACTTGTACTGCTGTTTAATTATTATTTATATTATTACAAGTAATAGCAAGAAGTCTCCAGTCTAGACGATAAGTACTAAGAACTTAAGATAGAATATTAACCAGTTTTTCATCAGTATATAAATCAGATATTAATTTAAATATAAATAAAATCTTTTTATATTTCCAGTTTTTAATTATATAGAATCCGATAACTTTAATAAATATAAGATTATTCAGGCTAGTCCAGCAATTAAATTCTAAAGATACTAACTAATCTAAAAAAAACAATTCTAATAAAGATTCTATAGTATAATTATAGTGTCTTTTAATTATATCCTTAATTTTAATACAATCTAGAAGTTTAATATCTAGATTAAGTATTTAAAGTAATTAATAAAACAATAGATTCTCAAGAGCGTGAAATAAAAGATTTAAAGAGATTATTGTTTAAAGAAGAAATTTAAAAATAAATTTATTATTTTTTTAAGGATTGGCGAGTATAGTACAGGTATTAAACTGCGTCTGTATATATAGCTGTTTGTGATTTAAATACTAAAAATATTATTAAAAATTATTACTATATTTTTTTCTTTTAAATATATTTCTTAATTAACAAGTATACTTACTATAATTGATTTTTTATTATATTCACCGGCTCGAGCTTGTTAACAGTCTTTTGTTTTTAGATATTATATTAAACCAGTACTTCTATTTATTCAATAATATTTTATATACTAAATTAAACTTTTATAGTATATATATTACAACTATAGAACTTTAGAAAAAAATTTAATAAACTAAAAAAATTGTCTCTAGAGTCTTTTTTCAGCTTCTACTTAATTTTATTCTAAATATTAATATTATAATTCAAGTATTTTATTTATAATAGCAGATCCTGTAGTTGTAGAACACTACTATTAAATAAATATTTAATAATATATACATTTCCAGACAATATATTCTTTACTCTCAATTTGTATTACTTTTTATAAAACTAATAATTTAAAAAAATTTACTTGAGAGAATGATAAAGAAAATAATAATTAAATAGTTTAAATATTAAAAACGGGTGTAGAGGTAGTATTGTAACTTAAAAAAAATATTTTAAAAAAAAAATTAACTAATATTTAAAATATTAATTCTAGTAATAGACATGCACGGGGATC